>VDFB02036765.1:0-21966 GCA_007258455.2 Sequoia sempervirens
CTTTCCTGACATGCTTGCCATCTTAATCTGTAATTCAAATTACCAAACTTCTACAAGACTCCCACTGAACAGAACTGACTCAAAAAACCCAACGTACCCACAAGGATAACACAAATGGCCAGGCTTTGATACCACTTGTAAGGAAAGCTTAGGTGCAGAACAAACTCTCCTAACGTCAAAACCTCAGGGAAGAATGTAGAGGTGACTTTAAACTTTACAATTACAGTCCAATTATAATACTCAAGAAAGGATTAATAGAAACAGAGAAATGAACAGACATAATTGGACACTGGATTTATGTGGGAAAACCCTTACGAGAGAAAAAACCACCACACCAAGAAAAGCCTCTTTGTACTACAGTAAACAAAATTACATACAAAGTACAGACTTCACTTTCTGATGTCAATTTACAGCAGCATAATTTCCTGATCAACCTCGTACAGAAATGCTCATAGAAATACCCAACGAACTTACACAGATCAATCTATATTCCATCAAACCATACTGTCACTCATCAAATATATACACCATCATTCGCCATTGCCAAAAATAGTCATTTTCCTCATAGTCTATTCATCTTCCACACAACAATGGTCACAACAATCCAACTGCTAGCAGGTTACATTCCACTTCTATGATTGGTCAAAAATAGACCACGTAGGATAGCCATTTGGTCAAGGCGTTCAAACTGTATTGCATGTCAGTGAGACACTAGGCCGTGTCTCCCCGATGCCACAATGCTTGACTGTCATTATCGCCCAGATTCACTACCATCGGCAAGAGTCATATTAAGTTCAAACCTATCACCTAGACTCACTCTATCGCTAAGACATCACATCGATATCCACTGCAGAACCATCAGCCAGACCATCGCTATTGGCGAGAGGTCATACCGAACACAAATCCATTTTGTACAGATCTATCATTGAGACAAGTGCTATCGACAAGACTTCACACCGATGTTCAACTCATGTAGCTCTATCGGCGAGACCACATCCATCGGCAAGAGTTCTTACCGAATGCAAACCTGTCAGCCAAGAGTCTTCCTGACGATCACCAGGATCCAACCCATCACCGAGACTAGAGCTATCAGAATGAGTCACTCTGAAGATTCAACTATCTTCCCGATGTGTTCCATCCGTCGACAATGTGTAAAAGCTCGATGAGACATACTCGGTCGGAATAAGTCATTCTGAATGTTCATGCCTCTCCCAGATGACTTTTGTTGCAACGAGTCTCCCCGATAACCATTAGACACCAACCCGTCGACAAGAGATCTGTCTGGGAAGAATGAGATGGAAGTTTCGTAGCGATCGACATGTCTTGCCGATGACTCCCGTCGGCAAGATAGAACCAAGGTCTTGGCGACCTGAGCACTTTAAATGTTTAGAACATAGCTACTAGTTGGTAAGACTTCTAGAGGGTCTCACTGACTTTTCTCTTTCAGGAGTTTACATGCCAGTAAGATTGAGGCACATTTTCCAACACCTATACCTTCTTTTAATCTGGGCCTTCTTCCATTGACCCTACATTATTTAGCCCAGGAAACCTTCCAATTCTTGTTGCACAATATATAACATGAGAAGACATATAAAATGTCTTGGGTTGTGTTACCTAGAGAAGTTGGGCATGAATGTTATCTAAAATGATTTTCCCCCAATCCAAATATTGTTTTCCATCTAGAATCAACTAGATAAAAGGAAACATGTAGTGTTCAAAAATGCAAGAGTTTGACTTTCCAAAAGCTCTAGCCAGCAGTGTAATAATATCTCCTATGTCTTGGGAGAAATTTGACCTCTTAGGATTGGGTGGCAACTTCTTTACTGACTTCTCCTTTTTCAGCTGCCATTTATTGATGAGTTGCTTATTTCCCTCCACATCTCTGTTACACAGCTCAAGTGCCTTAGCCTCAGTCATGATCTTCACATCAGGGTAAGGAGGGAGATTAAAGACAAGTTTGATCATGGTTGGAGTTAAATCTATAATAACATTTCCTTGAGCATCAATACAGTGTCTCTAAGTAGGGTTATATGCCTGTGCAGCCATTAGGATGAACTCGGGGCATTGTACTGCAATAGGAAAGAAAGCTACATGAGCTAGTCCTGACTCTGCAATTCTTTTTTATCTAGGAGTAGCATCCTCTGAAAAATGTATCTTTGATGAACTGCTCTAAATCCATATGTCCCACCAATGTGTCAGTGATGTTCATAACTTCAAAATCAAACTTGGATGGAACTGGATTCCCTTGATACTTATACTTCATTGTGTAGGGTAGTTGTTTTGGTTTCACTCTCTTGGATTTGGCCCTCTTTGATGCTCCCTCAGATGTTCCCTCGGCTTGCGATCCCTTAGTAGGTATCTCTTCCTCAGAATTAGACATTTTTTAAATATCTTGCACTATTGACCATCATTAGATACAAAAAGAAACATGTAAATAACATCATAGTACAAACTTTCATAATAAATCAACATCAAGTTAGAAAGAATTTAGTTTAATGAGTTAATTTGATCATTTTCAAGCTTCGGGCTCAAAATAGTTCCAAGAACTTAGCCAATTTTATGCATAAACTGAGTTCTGTCGGGAGTTGGGACCAAGTCATGGCCAGGAACCAGACCTATGTTTATGAAAGGAAGTTCAATACCATTCCTTAGTACGACCCTATAGTGTTCAGGAATCAGGACCGGGTTTGGGTTGTGGATCAACACCTAGACAAATAATGGAAAACGAGTTAAGTATTGACCTGTAGTGCGATCCCACAATGTGATTGGGGGTTAGGATCGAGTAATCATTCAAAACTAGACCTACGTTTAGAGAATTTCAATGTCATCTCAAAGTCTGACCCTATAGTGTTCAAGAATCAGGATCGGGTTTAAGTCTTGGCTTGCCACTTATACAATTGATAGTAAACAAGTTGGGTATCAACCCATGGCCCGATCCTGCAATGTGACCGAGAGTCAAGATCGAGTTGTGGCCAGGCACCAGACCTATCCAGAATGGAGAAGTATAAGTAAATTCCCAAATTCTAAACCCGATCAGATATCAGGTGTCAGGATCAAGTCATCGATAGTACAAGTCTCAAAATGCATAATGGAATGCATCCAATTTAAGTTATGATCCCAATACATATAAGGAATCAGGATCGGGGTGTTGTTATGTCCATGCACCATTTGGCGAACCAAAAGTTCGGTGTCGAAACAACTTCCAACCCCGATGGGAAATGCAGGGGTCAGGCTCGAGACTGTGAAGAACACTTAGTTAACAAATTTAAACCAGACTTACGGTACTAGTCCAACCCCTGATCCCGATAGTAATGTAGGGATCAAGCAAGTGAAAGAGCTGATACCAAGGAGTAGACAAACCTAAGTGTTTGCTTGATTCCCGACCCCGACAACGATGTGGGGTTGGTACATGAGAAGGTGATGGATAGAAAAGGCGATATAAAATATGTCAATTTCCAAGAATATGCCTTCGAGACCAGGTTGTGTTGTGGATCACAAACCTTCTTTAAAAATGGTCGGTAATTCAATAATTGACAATTTAAAACAGTTTGACCCAACATAGAATGAAGCTCGAGGAAACCAAGGCATGGTGAGATGGACAATCTCGCAACCCAAAAGACACAAAGACAACACTAAAATACAAGAGAACACAATGAACTCAACATGGGTTCAAATGTGAATGAAAATGCACCAAATGGTGCGGATAAAAAACACAAAGAAGCAAAAATGAAACCGAACGAGGAAAAGAGAAAAAAAATGAAAACAAGGGGAACAAAACAAGAACATGGGAAAGAACAAGCAACCAGAATGGAAAGAAAATCAAGAAAACAAGGATAAAATGGAAAAAAGGACACCTACCTTAAAATGCACTCAATAATTTTGACAACACTTTGAAAAATTATGGTGAACTCCTGAAACCCTAGCTCTTCGTCGCTCTTGTTCTCATCTCCAAACTCCTAAAAGAAAAATGGATGGAAATTGAGGAAAAATGAGGTTTAAAAACCCATTCACATGTGTGAGTTTTTATGGCATTAATGGTGGATTGGTCAGGTCTCGAGATTCGAGTAGATTCATAAATACTAGGCATGGGAAAGAAGGTAAGTGGAAGTTAGGGATGAGACATGGACCGAGACTGGACCCTCACTAAGTGAAAAGTTCAATCAAAAGTCTATGACCCGGTCCTAATGAATAAACAAAACAACATGGGGACTGGGATCAGGACTCCAGAAGAAACGAGAACTTTGAAGAGTTCAAAGTTCAGTCACAGTTTGAAGTCCGATCCTGAAAGAACAAAACGAAAACTGGGATTGGGACAAGAGAAGGAACCAAAACTTTCAAAAGATGCAAAGTTCAAGTCATATCCTGAAACTCAATCCCGTAGTGAACAAAGACACGAAAGGAGGTTGGAACCCGAGATCAGGTTAGAAATGAGAACAAGAAATTTGAAAAGTTCTTGGTTTCATGTCTGGCCCGAAACCCAACTTCGACAAGAACAAAGTGCATAAGGAAAAAGGAAACCAAGACTGGGACACAAACATAAACTAGCACCCCACAAAAGAAAAAAGTTCCAATTTCGACACATGACCCGAACCTGAAAGAGCCCAGAAAAAGAACAAGGAAAGAAACGAGGCTAGGACCAAGACACAAACAAAAACTTGAACCTTTTGAAAAGGAACAAGTGCATGTTCCATCCTACGACCCGAGCCTGCAAAACAAAAGAAACAAGGAATTAGGAGGGAAAAGAACAACTCCTAAGACCCAAACAAGAACACCAAGGACAAAAAGACACAAGGGGGGCCCATTTTGACCAAAAACAAAATGGGGTGGTTATGCAAGGCATAACAGTTCCACCACTACATCTTGCACAACAAAATCATAGTCATCGTTCTAGACCCTATTATGAAATCGTTATTGATGCAAAGTGAACTCAGAGAGAGACAAGGAAAATGGATGAAAATTTTGGAAGAGTTTGATCTAGAAATCCATCCCATGAAGTTAGTTCGAGGACATGGGTTGTTGAGGGAAATCCCAGAATTTGACCCTAATATCACTTGTCAGCAATATACATTACAATCATTCATTGATGACCCTTAGTATGTTGACTTGGTTTTCTTGTTGCTAGACAATAAGACCTGAGGGTATGAATGCATACACAAAGAAGAGAACTAACACTGAAAATTACTCATTATATGATCCAAAATTGGTCTTTGTTTAGGAGGAAATTTGAAGTAGCATATCTAAGATGCTTAGACCAACAACATTCCAAACAAGTGTTGAATGAATTTCATGGGAAGCACGATATTAGGCATGGGTCTGTAGAATCTATGGCACACTAGATCCTCAGATCTAGTTATTATTGGTCACACATCTTTCAAAATACACATCAACATGATCGTAGTTCTCATACATATTAGACAACCACATCAAAAGAATGTAACCCAACCATACCTCTACAACCGGTGTATGAGGTAAGACCATTTTCCCAATGGGAATTAGATTTCGTAGGAGTGATAATTTGAACTCCCCTGAAGGTCATAAATTCATTATGATGGTGATGAATTACTGCATGTAGTGGATGAAAGCTTAGGCATGTAAAAACTGCACCACTGATGTTGTCATCAAGTTCATTCAAGATAACATCATTACCAAGTTTGGGGTACCCTTCACTCTGGTATGTAACAATGGCCCTGCCTTTGCTTTTGCATAGTTCATTCAATGGATTTTTGAATACAAATTTTTTATTAAATATTCTTCAAATTACTACCCATAGGGAAATGGGGTAGAAGAATCCACCAATAATAACCTATTGGAGGTTATTAAGAAATTGTTAGAATAGAACCCCAGGGACTGGCACACACAACTTAAATTCACCTTATGGGAAGATAGAACTAGAATCAAAGTAGCCCTAGGGACTTCACCCTACCAGTTGGTTTATGGCCAACACCTTGTTTTCCTGATCAACCTTCAAATCCTATTATTGTAGTTTATGAAAGAATTTTTCACAAATGATGACGAGATAGAGGTCAGAGTAATGAACCTACTAAACTTAGAAGAAAAGAGAGACACTACCTTACAACAATTCTCTAAACACTAGGTTTTTGTCAAATTTTGGTTTGACAAAAGAGCCAAGAACAAGGCCTTTAGAATATCTAATATCGTGCTCTTATGGAATAGAGCCAAAGAGAAGAATGTCAATCACTAGAAGTTTGATAGGCTTTGGTTGGGACCCTACTAGATTGTTGAGATCCTTGGAGAGAACACCTTCCAATTGAGTACATGAACAAGGGAACCTGTCCCATTTCCCATCAATGGATAGTTCATGAAGCACTATTTTGTCCCATGAAGGTTTGGTACCATCTTGTGTATATTAGTAGTGTAGTTTTTTGTGCTTCTTTGCTTTCCTATTTTTTTTCATTTTCACTTCCCTACTTTCACTTTTTTTGTTGTCTTTGTATTTTTTTCTTTGCTTTCTCACATTATTATTTTTGTTGTCAGGTTTTGTTTGTCCTTTTGTCCCTTTTTCATAATTTTATCTTTTTGGTGGCTCATTTTGACCCATTGGGGAAGGTTCGGTGGATATAAAGGTCATGCAAAGAGCTACTAGAGCTAGAAGATTTATTTATGTATTTTTGTAATACTTTGGCCTTCTTTCATTTTGAATTTGTGTTTTATGGTCATTTCGATGTGAATACAATAGTTTGTGCATTGTAAGAACATTTAAAGTGGTCTTATGAATAGTAACTGAATCTAGCACTCAAAAAAATGAACCATTAAAACTTCCAAGGTTTAGTTGTTCTTAGGATGATTATACCTTTGCTTCAAGTGAAAAATCCGACGTTATAATATTTTCACGATGTCCACTATTTTTTCAAACCCATTCCTTGAAATTATTTTCAAGAACTCAGGATAGGATATAAGAAATATTTATAAAAGGTAGCAAAGCTAAGAAGAAGAAAATAAAAAATAGAAAAAGAAAGGTTACATTTAAAGAAATGCTTAGTCAATATGGGTGATCTAGTATCTCTATCAGGGCCATGGACATCGGTTGGCAGTAGAGCTATGCTTGGGAGAAAATAGAGGTATCTTCATTGAGGCTATGGATGCCTGACTAGAATTGGAACTGTGTGATCGATTTTAGAAGTGTATCAAATGTATATTAAACAAATCAAAACACACCGATAGAACATTAAATCAAAATAGAAAATTAAAATAACAGAAATGCAAACTCAGTATTCTGTAGTTGATGTCGTCCTGTCATCCTCTATCTCTAGTGTTTCTGTCCATTCCAACTTGCTCTCAGATCTTTGGCTAGGATCAACAAATGGTCTTCCTAGAGAATGAGATTAAAGATGGATGCATGCTATGCTAAGATATGATTATGCTTAAACTAAACATGATTGCTAGGATTGAAGATTATGAAAATGCTATGAATGCTAAAGCTGATAATGACAATGCTAGAATGCTAGAATGCTACTATTCTCGAATGTGTGTGTTGTAAGTTGTAACCAATGCTTGGATTCGCAGGGGTATTTATAGAGTTTTCAAAATATTCTGATTGGTTGATGTGATCAACGACTATGAAAATTTCTGGCAGATTAGACGATCGAAGATGAATGAGACTAGAGAAAAAAATAGAAGAAAACAAAAAGCATGATTTGTTTCCTTTTTTGAAGAAGAGATAAGATGAGATGATAAAGATGAATTGTAAAAATCATCTTTTTGTGAGATTTTGGAAAGATTTTGAAGATAAATAATGAATTTATGAATTCAATTATTCATTTATTGGTGACATGGAAGATTTTTCTTAAAATAGAATATTTACTCAAGATTTGAAGAATAATGGAGGATTTCATAATTAAATAAAATATTTAATTAATTAGAAGAAAGATTTTAATAGGAGAAAGGAAATACTTAAATTTAATTAAATCAAAGGACTTAATTAAATTGAAAAAGGTGATAATTAATTAAAATAAATAAAGAACATTTATTTAATTAATTAAGTAGACATATGGATGTGAAATAATTAAGTAAAATTGATTTATTTAGTCATGACAGAAGAATAAAGTGAATGAACAATATAATTAAATTAATTAAATTTAACTCATATGTAGAGGACTTTAGAGGATTAATTAAATAATAAAATATTTAATTAAATGTCAGATAGATATGACCAATTTTATGCATATACATTCTTTTGAAGTGATGTGTGAAACACATTGCTTCAAAGAAATATTCTGTTTTTGAAATTTGTCGGATTTGATTTTTCCTCCTGATTAGAAATTTTTTAACTAATATGCCCCGATTAAAAAAACATGTTTGATATGCCTTTTGATTTGAATCTAATATGGCTGAATTGATGATGCCCCCTCGGGAGGTAAATCACTGATGATGAGAAAAATGTTGATTTGATGATAAAATTTGGATGATGAGAGGGATGGAGTGATTTAGCTCCCGATAATTGATTAAAAGATGCCCAGCTTGAAAAATGACGCCTTTTGATGGAAATGATGAAATGATGATTGTAGATTCTTTTTGTTCAATAGATAGATAAATTGTCTTATCATCATGTTGATATGGATAAAATGATAGAAAATCTGATAAATGATGAATTGATAACTTTGCTTCCGAGAATAGAAAACAAAGAGTAGATAGTTGATAACTTTGTTTCCAAAGAGTAGAATGATTGATTGCATTTTGCTTGATAACTTTGCTTTAGAAAACAAACAGTAGATGATTGATATGACTTCTGATAAATTTTATTTTTGCAATAGAAAACAAATAGTAGATGATTGATAGGACTTTTGATAAATTTTCTTTCTGTGATAGAAAACAAATAGTAGATGATTGATAGGGCTTCTGATAAATTTTCTTTCTGTGATAGAAAACATATTTGCATTCGTGACTGAAGTACAAATAGGAAGATGATTTGATTTTTGATAAATTCATCGTGATGAAGATAGATAGTAAGGATTTCATTTGATGTCTGATAAATCCATCTTGATGAAGATAGATAGTAAAGATTTGATTTGATGTCTGATAAATCCATCTTGATGAAGATAGATAGTAAATATTTGATTTGATGTATGATAAATTCATCTTGATGAAGATAGATAGTAAATATTTGATTTGATGTTTGATAAATTTTCTTTCATTGAAAAACAAAAACAAATAGTAAATGAGGATTGATAGATTGATATGAGATTCTGAAAGATAGAGGGCATGATTGCATGATATGAGGAATTGATAGATAAATCACATGATATGAGTCATTTGATAGATAGAGAGATTCTGATTGACCTTTACACAATCGAGGTGTGTCAGGACCACGTAAAAATCCTAGGGTAGGAGGTGCAGGAGGTAGTGGAATTCCACCACAGAGGCCAACTCCATCAGGGGGCACTAGCAGTTAGAGTTATGAGACTCATTATTGATTCATTCACACATCGCGATGTATATTATTTTTGGAGTGTGTATGTTATTTTGGTCAGATCCCTTGTCTCTCTCTTTGGATTTTTTAGCTTCATTAGACATTGGACATTTGTAGTATTTTTTATGAGCGACGATATGCAGTGGCGATGATTTTTGATGACGTGATGTGCATTTATGAGATGATGATGTGATATGGATTTTGATATGCATTTTAATGATTTGATGACCAACATGATAGGCAGGATGATTGGATATGATGTTTATATGATGAAGATGAAAAATGATTTATGATGTGTACTAATGATGTCATGCAAGTGGATGATGATGATAAAAATGCAACGTGTTGAAATGATATGATATATGATATGAAATGTTATGAAAATGTATGTTTTACAAATGATGTGGAAATGTAATGTATGTATGAATTTTTTGTTTTTGGATTTTCAAATGCAATAAATAATGATGATGTGATGGAAAATGGATGTTGTGTTTATGAAATGCATCATGAATGTGTAGTATGTATATGAATTAGGAAAAGATCTAAAATGATATGTGAGATGGGTCAAATGTTATGTGAAAAATGGTATGATATATAAATAATATGAAAATGATAGATGGGTAAAGATATGATATGAATGTAATGTGACGAATGATAAATGATATGAATAATGATATGATGTGAAATGATTAATAATAACGAAATGTATGATAAGATGATAAATGGTATGTAATTAAATGAGATGAAATGGATGAAATGACAATGAAAATGTAATGAAATGAAATAGATTATGAAATGATGACACAAAGATAAAATATGATAATGAAATGGTAATGAAGATGTAATGACATGATAAGTGAAAATAGATTATGAAATGATAAGTGAAATGAAATGATAAATGAAATGAAATGATAAAATGAAATGAGATGCTAAAGTGAAATGAAATGAAATGCTAAAATGAAGATGGTAAATGGGATGTAACCATGTAGAATGAAAATGACATGGATATGAAAATTATAAGATGTTAATGATATGAAGACGATAGATAATATGAAACATGGAAATGATATGAAAATACCTAAGGGATAAATGAATGATATGAAGATGATATAAAATGAGAATGATTAATGGCATGCAATGAAATTATATGATATGAAAAATGAAAAATGAAATGATAATGCATAATGATGGATAACTACATGATAAAGTATCTAAATGATATGAAAGTGAATGATAAATGATAAACTATATGATATGTATAGGACCTAGATGAAATGATAATGATTAATGAAATGAGGATGAAGATGAAAGATGATAATGAAACAAATGTCTGAATGTCCTCCACAAATAGTCCAAAGAGATACATGATAATCGTTGATGTTTTTGTTCAGCTTTAAAACCTGATGTAAAATCCAAAGATGCGTATATGTACAATGATCTAAATGAGTCGCAATAAATGAAACTAACGCTTGTTGAGCCTTTGTTAGATTTTAATCATCATAGATATTCTTCGCGAAACGTTGGAAGCGGCGGGGCATGTTACTTGAGGAAATTGGCACCCGTCGATGACCCGAGTACAAATTTCATGATTTTGATATAGCTGCAACATGGGGCATCGAGGTATAATTGAACCGAGATGACCAGCATTTCGCATAAATAAACAAAGACTAAATTCATCAATGCAGGGAATTGTCATCACGATATTGGAAAACTGCGTCTCATGTATATATTTGCACCAGATTGATATCATCCTGGTGACAATGGGGACAAAGAAAATCATCCTTTCCTCACGACTCTAGTTCGCGAGCATCACAAGGTATCTAGAGATGATATCAAAAAGTCAAACAACCATTGTTCAAAATATAATACTGCTATTCCAAACATTATTCAGATTTTAGATCATCCAGATATGAGTCATGATATGATACTTGCTGAAAACTATTGTGATATGGATCAACAATTGGGTAGTTGTTCATGTGATTTGATTGTTTGGTTTGCATGATTGGATTTTGCGTCATTGCTCAGTGTTTGGCAACCGAAGTTGAGTGCCCTCAGATGGTCAACGTTTGCCCCTAGTATTGACACAACTTGCTGAAATGGATATGTACAATAATCAAACCATGGTAAGACATTATCGTTCTAGGTGAATGATGGCAACATGATGCTGGTATGGCCCTAAGATGATGAAAAGATGTATGAAATGAAGGCTGAGCTGGCGCGTAACATGAACTAATAGAGTGGAGGGCGTAAACAGCTTGCCTGCCACTTTCACTATCCGTCTTGCTGTATTTTCTGATTTCTTTTTATTTTTGTATTTTCCGTCATCAGATCGCCTATTGCCAGGTTCGCGACGAATTTTTTTTGAATTTTTAGATTTTGATGTCTTCCTCGATTTTTGATTTGATGTTTTTGATTTTTTTGGTTTTTTTCGGGCTAGGGAAATTCTGCAGTGGACAGAGGACAATTGAGGTTGTCAAGATGCCCCACAATATAAGAGAAGATGCATGATGAAGGATATGGTATGGGAGATTTGGATGAAGTGAATAGGATAAGATGCATGATTTTCAAGAAGATCCTTAACCTTGTCAAGATCAAAGGTGAAATGAGGATAATGACCATGAATGATAAGAGGAAAATGGAAGATAGTATATGGATAGGGAGATGGATATGAAAGATAATATTTGCATGATAGGAGGATGGAGGAAGGGTTTAAGCATCAAGTTTCATGACTAATATCCCTCGAATATGTGCTCTAATAGACCATGGGAATGGGAATTAGACTTATAAATGTTGGCATGATAGTAGAAGCTAAGGCCTTATTCAAAGCTTTGAATTAAAGGAGGAGAATGGGGATTGGGTGTTGGATAATGGATAGGAGGTTGGAAGGCTTGGTGATGGATAGATGGAAAGGATGGCAAGATTAACATTGGCACACACCTTGAAAGGTGATGGAGGAAAAGTGGATTTGGAAGGTGATATGTTTTTAGATGGGAGATGGTGAGAAGCTTTCAGATTAGCAAATTTGGATGCCAATTTTGATTTTATTGCTTCTATGAGACTTTTAGGAATCCACATGACTTTTGATTTTGATATTTTCTTTATGGGCCTTTGTGGCCTTTGAGATTTTTCTCTTTGATTTATGGACCTTTGTAGTCTTTGAAATGTTTCTTTTGAATTGATGGGCCTTTGTGGCCTTTTGAATTTTTCTTTTGCTTTGATGGACCTTTGTGGCCTTTTGAATTTTTCTTTTGATTTTTGGATCAAATTTTCTTTTATTTTTGCATGATTCTTCAAGGAGACATGTTGATCCTTTGATACATGTGGAGTTTTATATTGAAGCTTTTGACATTTGGCACCCAAATTACTTCCAAAAGCAATGGGAGTAGTGTATTGAGATGAACGATATGGAGGTATGATGGATGAGTTAATGAAGGAATAATTTTGAAAGTGGATCAAGGATGTGTGCCTTTGTTGTTCTTGAAGAATAGGAGATGGAGAAATGTGGGACCCTAATATGGATGGAAGGGTTGATGAGCTAGGGTTGGGATGATAAGGACCAAGGATAGATGGAAGGTTTGATGAACTAGGATAAGTACATAGGATAGATGGAAGGTTTGATGAACTAGGATAAGTACATAGGATAGATGGAAGGTTTGATGAACTAGGATAAGGACCTAGGATAGATGGAGTGTTTGATGGACTAGGATAAGGACCTAGGATGGATGGAGAGTTTGATGGACTAGGACAATTTAGTTGGAGTACGAGGATGCTGGATGCCTGGATAGAAAGGGGTTTCAGGACACCTTGCTCAAGGAAAGCCTAAGTTTTCCTTTCTAATTCATACCTGCACATCTGCTTAGCCCATGGATATGGGTTTCAGAAACAAGATGCGACCCATTTCAGGAGGATATGATATGGATGAAAAGGATAGGTGTGTGGTAAGTAAAGTAGAGTGATAAAAGGTGGAGGATCCGCAATTTATGGTGTGGCTCATGGACAGCTTCAAGAGGTGCAGAGAGGCTTCTATATGGAGGATGAGGGATACTTGACCCTGACTAGGAAAATAATCAAGTTAGACAGTTGAGATGGAGTAGCTTGATCATCAAATGAAGGGAAACTGGTGATGGAATATTTTGGGATGTGATGAAATCATGGTATGGATTCATTAGGTGACAGAACTTGAAAGAACATTTTGGTTCTTGAGATGGAAGAGGATTATCATGGGGTGAATAGCATGGACTACTGTATGGTTCTTGAGAGATGGGATCTTGATAAAAGATAGGAAGGGTTTGTAGAATTTTGGTATCATGGGATGGAGTGGAAAGAATGTTTTGATTGAGATGTGTAGATTGAAATGAATCATTGGATGTAGAGGATATGATAGAAGAAGGTGATTGAATGGAATCGTTATCTTGGGTGAAAGAATCGTGAGGTTCATTTTGAATTATGGGGGATGAAGATAAATGCATGACATGACATGACATGATTGGTCAATTTTATTTGATGGCTTAGATTTGGGCTTCTCATTTAACCTTTGCAAAAATTCAAAAACATTGAATTTGGATGATGTTGTTTTTGGAGGAGAAGAGGTTACATTCATATTTCCGTCAAAGGACTTCTTAGTTGTGCCCCCTTGTGTTTCCTTGATTTGCCTTTGGAGTGCTCTTATTTGTTGGGTAAGAGTACTAAGATCATTTAAGGGAGTTTCAGTCTTTTTAGGATCTTCCTTAATTTTCTCCATATCGTAGTCAGAGGGCAATTTGGCACCTTGGTTTGCCAATAAAAGAAAGTATCCTTCTTTATCTTGCTCTAAGATCTTGTCCAAAATTATATGAAACTGTGGATCCTGTTCAACTTCTTGAATCATTTCATCGGTTATTTCATCATTTGAACTATTCCCAGTATGAAACCTATGAAAAGGATTTTCTTCCCTATCACCCATGTTGTAAAGTGGATCTCTTCTTTTGTCTTCTTCTTTGTGTTTTTGGGACCTTATGACAACAAGCATATGCTTTTGAAATGTTCTTCTAAACTTAGATCACAAGTTTGAGAAGTGCACAAATGATGATGTCTTGATTTGATAAGATGAAAATCCTATGATATGATCAAATGAGGTTTCTAAATCTTGATTGTGGCTTCCAAGATGAAAGGATATCAGAATCTTGTTGGGGAAGTTGAATCAATAATCAGAAACTTGTTTGAAAAGATGCACTTTTTGAGATTTGATCCTAGTCTCAAAAAATGATAAGTGTATCAAATAGCCTAGTTTGTTTTCAAGATCAGTGAATGATTTGGCTGGGATGAGTGGGATATTCAACTGAGGGTTGCGGTATGAAATCAAACTCAAGAGGTTGATTTTGATTGTGTCATTGAGATAGAACTCTTCTTTGGAAATAGGCTTGGGAATACAAAGGCTCTATAGTGTACTCGTCAGTAAATCCCCTAACAAAATCTTGGTACCTATAAAGGAGCAAGACGTTTCAACTCTTGTAAAGGAATTTTCTTTCTTGCAAAGTCTTTTTGTAACCTAAATGTTTCTTAGTTTTCTTGATCCTATTGGCAATCGACTTCCTAACAAATGTGGTGGATTTCCAATCTCTAAGCATAGAAGATATCGGGGATGTAGCTAGTCCAATGATGGTAGAAACTCAGATTCTAGTAGAAAGGTTGATTCAATCAAATTCTTAGTGATTTCTTGGATGATCTTAATCTGATTTAACATGAGGAAAACACAACAAACACTATGAAAATAGTTATTCTTTTAAGCCCTATACTAAACATCGAGTGTATGTTCAAAATTGTTTTCAAGAAATGTTTTAATGTGTTTCCTTGCACATAACAGTATAATTCAAGCAAACTCACCTTAGTACCAAGAGTCAGTCATAATAGCTACAATCCCACATCTTAGAACCGGCTGACTATTATAATGTACACTCATAAAACGGCGTTTTTGTCTTTCCAGTATACTAAAGTGGGACGGAAGTGGAGGCCTGTATCCCCCAGCAAACGGCTGGCAATGTTATATGGTGAGTGTCTGGGAAGATTATTCTTCCCTGCACCGCGGATTATTGTGGATGTTCAAAAATTGACACGTTGGATACTTACACTAGGGTTCTAGTAAGGGCTCTACTCCGTGCAATAATAAACTCCTCAAGAGACTCTCCCAACCTTTAGGAACAAAGGCTTTGGGATGGCTTATCTTGTACACCACTAGAAAAGTGGCTCCCAAATTTTCTTTAAATTTTTTATAGTAGGGTGGAAATAGCCCGGCTATTTGAACCCACTCAATATTCCTCTTAATTTTCCTACAAGACAGCCTCTAAAGGATGTGTAATAAAATATTAAAAATTGTAGAAAATGAAAAGGAAATTTAGTATTCTGATCACCCAGCTAAGGGGAGAGCGTAGACTTATTGCCACAGACAAAGTAGAAGTGTTCTTTTTAGAGCCCAAATGACAATGATTTAATCTATGTGATTACGTTGCTTCACAACAAGCATTAGATTCATTTTAACCGCAAAATCAATGTGTGGTGACTACCTAGATTGCTTCATTTTATATCTATGTCTATCCTAGATTGGTTCATTTTAAATTGATGCCCACTCCTCATATTGTCTATTTTAATCCAAAAAGTAGTAATAAAGTAAATCATCGCACAAGCCAGACCTAGAGAGCAAGCTATACAAATTATAAAAATGTACCCGTAATAAAAAGTCATATGCTAAAGAATATGTGAAAATCTGAAATCGGAACCTATCAAAGCTGATAAACACCTACAACTACTAGATAGCCTGGTGAAATTCAACCCATTTTAAAAAACTTGAAAAAGACTAAAAGATGACCAAGATAATGTGGCCATTTTATGTTGACTATAAAAGTTTAAAATAGGGAGGCCATATGCACTACAAAAGACAATAAATGCACTGCAGAAAACCTTAAATGTGCTAAAAGAAGTGTCAGATGTGCTGCAAAAAACCTTAAATGCGCTAAAAGAACTCCTAAATGTGCTAAAAAAAAAAAATTACAATTTTTTTAATGAAATGGACTGAGTATATGCACCATTTTGTTCCTTATAAGCATCGTTATGTTCCCTAAATGCGTCAAAACAACTCTTGAATGCACCAAAAGACCTGCAAAAGCATTGAAAGAAACCCTGGATGAGCTATAGAAATCCACATATGCGCTACAAAAACCCACAAATGCGCTAAAATGAGAATTTTTGTCAAAAATCTGAATGCCAGAACGTGAAAACCTGTCAGAAAACCTGCAAGTAGATGTTAAAAATAGGGTAGGGCCCCACGGTGGGCACCAGAAATGTGTGATCGATTTTAGAAGTGTATTAAATCTATATTAAACAAATCAAAACACACCGATAGAACATTAAATCAAAACAGAAAATTAAAATAACAGAAATGCAAACTCAGTATTCTGTAGTTGATGTCATCCTATCATCCTCTATCTCCAGTGTTTTTGTCAATTCTAGCTTGCTCTTAGATCTTGGGCTAGGCTCAAAAAACGGTCTTCTTAGAGAACGAGATTAAAGATGGATGCATGCTAGGCTAAGATATGATTATGCTTAAACTAAACATGATTGCTAGGATTGAAGATTACGAAAATGCTATGAATGCTAAAGCTGATAATGACAATGCTATAATGCTACTATTCTCGAATGTTTGTTTTGTAAGTTGTAACCAATGCTTGGATTCATAGGGGTATTTATAGAGTTTTCAAAAGATTTTGATTGGCTAATGTGATCAACGGCTGTGAAAATTCCTGGCAGATCAGACGATCAAAGATGGATGAGACTAGAGAAAAAAATAGAAGAAAACAGAAAGCAGGATTTGTTTCCTTTTTTGAAGAAGAGATAAGATGAGATGATAAAGATGAATTGTAAAAATCATCTATTTGTGAGATTTTGGAAATATTTTGAAGATAAATAATGAATTTATCAATTCAATTATTCATTTATTGATGACATGGAAGATTTTTCTTAAAATAGAATATTTACTCAAGATTTGAAGAATAATGGACTTCGTAATTAAATAAAATATTTAATTATGATTTGAAAAGATATGAAAATATATTTAATTAAATTGCTTAAGAAATGACATGTGGATGAAATTAATAAAATAAAATATTTAATTAATTAGAAGAAAGATTTTAATAGGAGAAAGGAAATACTTAAATTTAATTAAATCAAAGGACTTAATTAAATTCAAAAAGGTCATAATTAATTAAAATAAATAAAGAACATTTATTTAATTAATTAAGTAGACATATGGATGTGAAATAATTAAGTAAAATTGATTTATTTAATCATGACAAAAGAATAAAGTGAATGAACAATATAATTAAATTAATTAAATTTAATCATATGTAGAGGACTTTAGAGGATTAATTAAATAATAAAATATTTAATTAAATGTCAGGATTAGACATGACCAATTTTATGCATATACAGGAACAATGCTCGATATATCATTGCACGATAACAATATGACCCACTTCACATAGCTTGGACATTGGTATAGTTGGTCTAAGGATAGACAAGTATTTGGGGGAGGTAATTAATCAAATGCACACACCAAGGGATCAAAGTTTTCACTAGGCCCTATTTGATATTTTAGCTCACTCTCATTTATGCCACACTATGTTGGATGGGCATAAACCGAATATTCTAGGGTGACTAAATGCTTTAGTATCTTGAAAATGTATAAACCATTTTCCCAGTTGAGTTGCCCTTTGTTATGCCCTAAATATCCATCCCTATTTTTGCTTTGGTTCAAAATGGGTCCCCCTCTTGTTTCATCTTATTTTCTCTTTCTCTTGCTTTATTTTCCTTGTTTCTTTCCCCTTTTGCTTTGGTCTCAAGAGTTTATTTCTTCTCAGTGTCTCTCTTTATTTTCTTTGGTCTCGGGAATTCTTTTCATCCCGAGCTTTGTTTGTTTATTCCTTATTTTTTCAGGATCAAAATTCAAGCTTGAACATGGACCTTTTCTTAAAGGGTTCAATTCCAATTTAAGTTCCTAATCTTTCCTTGTCTTCTCATTGGGATCGAGGATCAAGCTCAGACTTGGACCTTTTATTAAAGAGTCTGGATCTGATTCGAGTTCTCGATCCTGCTTTGTCTTCTTGTTAGGATTCAAAGTCAAGCTCAGACTTGGACCTTTTCTTAAAGGGCTTGGGTCTGATTCAAGTTATTGATCCCTCTTTTTCTTCTTGTTGAGATCGAAAGTCAAGCTCAAACTTGGACCTTTTGTGGTTTGTTTTGAGTTTATTTCTTACTTCTGACCCTCTTTCAGTTTCCTTGTTTCACCTACTTTGGTTTGTTTGAGAATGGAAGTCCTGATTGGACTCTTTGACATTGGGTCCCAATCCTAATTTATGTCCTAACCCCAAACTTCCATCTACTTATCGCATTAATGGAGGTTTGGGTCACATGAGTGGGACAGGTTTAAACTCATATTTCTAATTGTTGAACATCTAGAATACTAAAAGGGGGGGTGAATTAGTATTCCATAAAACCATATTAACATCCATCTAAGCATTATCGCAATTCTAATGGAATCAACAAGAGAGAACATAAAAAAAATTCAATGCAACTATACACATGAACACTAGGATTTTTACATGGAAAATCCAAAAAGGGAAAAACCATGGTGAGGGTTAACTCATAATATATTTATCCGGATACAAAATATTACAACGCTCACTGTCAGGACTCACTATCCTTGAAAAGGTTCACTACCTGAGTACAAAAGATGGCTAACCGCCAAGATACAATGATAGTGGCTCACTACCAAAAGATTGAACTGATAGGATAGGCCTTCAAATATGCAGGGTTTAGTTCCACTGAAGCTTGGAATATGAAGTACTGCCTTACACAATAGTTTCTCAACAAAACTGCACTGATCACAACTGATAAAGCATTTAGGCTCAGATTTTCACACACCTCTTAATCATTTTCTCACTCATACTTTTCATTTCACATTCACTACTCATGTGTTTCCTCCTCATTCCATTCCTCAAATAATCTTATATATATACAAGTATATCTTAATCATCAATTAGGTCAACCTAATTAGATGAAAACAAAATAATCAAAGACTTCCTTTGTCAGAACCATATATGATTTAAACATTTTATCCATGTAGTGTATTATACCAAGTCAGCTATCATCCATAAATCATAACTAGTCTTCATAAAGTATTGCATACACTAAGTCAGCCAAGACTAGAGCACAATTCTCCAAACCAACAAATAATTTTCAAAGCAAACACCTTTCGGATCTGAGAACACATTAAATTCCCATCATACTACCAACATAGAGACTATCAAAAAAATTGCATCATAAGAATGTTCACCTTAATACAATGCAGAGTCTCCCACACGGTATGCCAAGCAAGGAACAATAGTAGAATATAGAGTTGAACTTTTTCAGAGATAACTTTTTGCTCACAACAAAAGATGTCTCAAGATCTAGGATATAGCTGTTTGAATGAGTCAAGAAAACATGGTTAAGAGATTAGAGTCATATCAAATCTTGCAGTGAATTCTGGACTCAAATACCAACACATTGATCCATCACAAAAGAGTATTACCTACAGAGAACAACTTTCAGTAAACCAAGTAGACTTCCCATATAGGTATCACCATGTTGGCATCAATGACAACATAGGAACAACCAACACAAACCATCCACACTTCATTCTCATAATGCAAGGCTCCCAACACTAATGTGAATTACACCATAATTGCATTTTATGATTGAATTTTAAGCGAAGAGAGTAGCAGAGTGTGAGGCCTTTGAAGATTTTTGTTTTTCATTGTCTCATGGATTCTTTTCTTGCATTGTGTATCAAGGTAGGTTCATTCATTTTTCTTTTTTTCCTTGTTTCTATTTGCTTGCTTGTTTTTTTCTTGATTTTTGTTTGTGTCATTTTGCATGGGTATCATTTTTGCTTTTTTTTTCCTATTTATTTTTCCCTTGTTTGAGGGTTTTGGTTTCTTGGGTAGTGAATTTAGTTTTTTCCCTTGTCCAATCAAGATCTTTGATCTTGATGTGCTTTTAGTCTTCAAGATTGTCAATCATCGTCATGCCCTAGGTTTTCCATAGGGTTTTCATATATCCCAATAAGGCTTGCCTAAATTGGATGTTGAAATATACTGAACTTGTGAGAATTAAAACTTTGTGTAACCCTTTGTCAAAATATCCAGGTCTAGGATCTATTGGTGAACCTAATTCCCAAGCTTAGAATTTGCTAAAATGTTTGACTTTTAAAAAGTACCTCATGGTCCTTGTGAGATCCCAAGTCTTGATTGGACATTCTACTTGAGGATCTGTATCCAATATCTATTTTTGATCTTGATACCCAAAAACAAGCCTTGAAATTGTTATCAACCATCCTTGCAAGGTTTGGGACCTTGAGCATACTCTTCATTAAATATTCCAAGTCCAAAGTTCACCCCTCGATCCCGATCTCCAACCAATGTGAATTTTGTTAAGTTAATCAATTTCATGAACCATCTCTGGTCCTTGTGGGATCTAAAGTCCCAAGGAGACATTTTGTATTTAGGTCCTAGACCGTCAACCAATCCCGCTCCCAAATTTTGATGAGAACTTTATAATTCTAAATGCTATAGTCCATTGGGTTTGCATAAACCCAAAGGCAACTATCACAAAGTTCGTTTGAGATTCCAAGTCACAATCACACCCATTGTGGTTGATCCATTCGAGTTTAAAAAACCTAAATGAACATTCCTACACTAAGAATTAAGGGACTGAGTTTGAAGTCTATTCCTGACCCTGACACCTGATAGGTCTTTAACTCCTATCGGAACTATGGATCTCGAATATACTTTATAACAAGGTTCCAAATCCGATGTTCATTCTCAACCTGACTCCCGAATAGTTAAAGAAAGCATCCCATTGAGTCTCAAATTCCTAATTAGACTTTTACTAAGGAAGAATTCTTGATTCCAAAATTGAACCTAATTCCCGCCAAAGGCTTGAAACTGCCTAGTTTAAAAGAGATCCCTGCATGGTTTGGAAACCTAATAGGATATTAATGTAAATTGACTCTAAAGCAAAATTTTATTAACAAATTTTCATGGATTCTTATAAATTCTCAATTTATTTCCTCTCAGGTAACCTAAATGTATGATTCAAGTGGTGAATTTGGTCCTGAGGGTACACAAAGGGAACCCAAAGCTAAGAAGACCAAAGTTGATAAACTCCCCTTAATAATGAAATATAAGTTTCAAGGAGTCCTCATGGTCTCCAAATTCACATTCTAATTGATGAATATCATTGATACAAAACTGGGGCACATTGACATGGAGACTTTCAAAACAAATACCTTCTTAGCTAAAGCCACCCCAAGGGAAAGGGTGATAGATAGCTCAAGGCTAGCTCGTGTTGCATCTTTCACAGTGGTAGTGCAATGCCCTAAATTTATCTTGGCAACAACAATGTCCTACAACCCCATACAACGAAATTTCTTTGATTCATGGGATAATGAATTATTGACCTATCTCTGG
>VDFB02036766.1:0-158668 GCA_007258455.2 Sequoia sempervirens
GTGTGTCACTTTTTAAAAATGTTGTTTTCTGAAAAAATCAATTTTTGTGGGAGATTGAAAAAGAAGTGCAATTTGATTCCAAAAATTTTGAAAAAAATATTTTTAGAATCTACATACAAAATTTGATGAGACTCTAGTTTGCACCATCTTCAAATTTCTCATAGTTTAGCCGCTATAGGTGCCCGAATGTGAAGATTTAGTTAAAAATAATAATTTTAGTGTCCAGTTTGGCCAAAAATTGTAAACCACTATTATGGGATCACCCATGCTGTTGTGATTTCGACCAATCAAAAGTAAGAATTAAACTTTCTTTCCCTTATGAACATTTGAAATGTGTTTTATATTTTCCCCTTTGTATTTGCACAATATTTAAAATATTTAAAATATTTTAAATATTGACATTTGAATTTTTAGAAGAATTTTGACTTGTAATTACGCCTACGGACCAAATGGAGAAATTTATTGTGGACAAACAGTGACACTTGGAGTCGATATTTTTTGTGTGCGGCCATAATCAATTGTTTAGAGAGAACCAATTTGCTCAAATTTTTCCCATCTCTTAAAATTCAGGGACCTCCTTTGTAAACTGCCCCTGGGACGTGTTTGCCACAATAGAAGTACATTAAAAGAATGTATCAAATGACATCTGATCTTGATGAAAATGGGGCTGTAAAGCTTTCAAATGAAAAAAAGAAATTGGAACTTTTTGGGACACCATTTTTGGCCATATTGCGATAAAAAAACAATTAAATAACCCATCAAAACTTATCCTCGGAGCTTGAAACTGAGTAGGAATGTTACCATTTGACCCAAGAATTCATTGCAAGAAATGGAATGGAAAAATTATTCCTGAAGTGAAAGATATTAAATGCAAAAGTGACTCACTCAGGATTTTGTGCAATTGCTGATTCTAAAACACTGAAAAAGTTCATCTAGAATAGGCTTTGAAAAATATCAAATGAGGAGCTAGAGGGATACAAACATGAAAAGTGGTGGATAATTATATAGAAAATGATGGGGAACATTCACTTTGATGTGCAGGTCATTAGGTTGCAAAATAAAAATTCAAATGTGAGGCCACTTTCTGCAGATTTACACAGTTCAGTTTGCAAATCTGAACTTTTTGCAAATGGATTCATGGGTTTATTCCAATAGACAAGGGGCTTCATTATGGTGTGAAGAATTATTTAAAAATATCAATTGGGCTTAATATTCAAAAGGCACAAAGATACAACATCACAAAGATGTCCTACTCAGAAAGGTGTAACATGTGCAAACAACAAACCAGCTTCTAAGCCTCCAGATAGGGGCATAAAAATTTTATTAAAACTGATCGTGTGAAGCTGTAAATGGACATATGGCATCTCCAATAGGTTTTCAATAGTTCCCCAAAGTGATTTTTCATGACAATCCATGGGTGTCAAATTAGAAGCTCCCAAAGTGAGCTCTTTACGCTTATTCTGCAGGGTACTTCTGAGTGCATTAGGCAAAATTTTACTTGGTCCCTCAAAATTTAGCCAAATTTTGTAGGTCCCAACACATTCACCCCAAATATTGGATTGCAAAATGTTAACTCAAGAATGGGTCACCCATATCATCATGTGATTACTAATGCAGTGGACACATCATTGACTCAAGTTGACTTCTTGAAAAATAAAATGCTAGCACTAGAAAGACAAGTTGACAATATAAAAATATCAATTAAGAAAACCTATTCCTCCATGCAATAGTTATGTCTATATCCTTTTGACAAGAGCATATATATGCCTCCCTTTCCTCACAACTATGTTATTCCAAATTTCACTAAATATAGAGGAAAGGGAAGTCCAATCGAACATGTGAGGGAGTTTCACATGGCTTGCATAGATATTTTATTTGAACATACATACCTAATGATATTTTTTCCAAGAAGTCTCATAAGACAATCACATTAATGGTTTACCCATTTACCAACAGGGATACGAACATGGGATGAGTTAAACAACAAATTTGTGACATATTTTTCCTACAACATTGAAAATGACATTATCATAGTCACATTATTTCAAACCAAGCAAGAAGAAGGTGAAAATTTTATATCATTCTTCCAAGGATGGAGAGGCTTGGCTAGTAGGTGTCCTTGTGAGATACTTGAGAAACAAAAAGTTGTCATGTTTGTGGAAAACATGGTCATAAAATTGAAATACCAACTCAAAGTCCATTGTTGTAATACTTTTTTTCACCTTGTGGAGAAAGGAACTACCCTTGAACAAAAACTTATTGCAAAAGGGGAAATCAAAATTTTCAATAAGACTCAAAATGCCTAGAGTACCTCAAACGACAAAAAAAACTATTGGCCTCGCAATAAGAATGTCACAAATGATGGAGTTGTAGGTGAAAAGATAATAAACAAAACTAGTCGTACACTCACTCTCAAAGGACCTAATACAAAAAATAACATACCACATGTTCCTGAGAAAAAAAAATGTAATTCAGAATAACCAAGAACATGGACCTAAAAGAAACTTTCAACCCAGATGCAAATACACTCCCTTACCTTAGGGGAACCCATCAAATCCATCTTGAGACAAAATTTGCAATCAAATTTCATTTGACTTCCAGAGGTGAAACATTATGACCTACGACCTTTCGAATAATCTTGGTGGGATGACAACGCTTTTTGTGACAATCACCATACCAAAGGACATAAGACTTTGTCATGTAAACAACTCAAAAACATAATATAGGACCTAATCAAAAATGGTGTCATAGAGGTAGAAATCGATTAGGAAACTTCAGATACTCATTATACCATCTTGAAAAATCCTTTGCATGACCATGGGATGGGGAAAGCCTGTAGTTCCGGTACAAAGACTAATGAAAAAACCAATTATACCTGTGTCACCCATGAATATATCATAAACAATATTTGAACCTTGGATGACAATGTCAATACCATTACAATCAAGAAACTAGCAAAATGTCCAATCACAATATGACGAACAAAGGTGACCTTACAAGGTGCTCCTCTAAATAGCAACCAAGAGCCCAATATAATATTTTAGACCATTTTTGGAAGACAACTGCCTAGATATCTATCCTTGAGCTACTTTCAATAGATTCCTAAACACAAAGAAATCCTGGATAAAGCCTTGGAAGACACTTCCATTCCCATGGACCTTGATGTCAATTGATTCAATGAAATGATGGGATACTTAGCCAATACCCATCATGTCACCTTTTCCAATCAATATTTCTCCTCACAAAATTCCAATCATAACAGCCATTTACACTTAGAAGTCTATATCAATAAACATAAAATAGGACGAGTCTTGGTAGATGGTGGAGCAAGATTGTATATTTGCACTTTAAAACTAGTTACAAAATTAGGTTTATCAAAAGCTTTCATGGAATCATCAAAGAGCATTATCATAAAGGCTTACGATGATATAGAGCACTCTTACAAGGGTGTCATATCACTACCTATAAGAGTTTGTACCACTATATTGTGATGAAGCAAAGTTCCAAATCACCTAGAAACAACCTACAACTCAACCCTCACAGCCAAGAACACAATAATCACCAAATATGTGATAAATATTATTAATAGTTAAGATGATAAAATACATTATAATATAGGCTTCTAAAGCCATGAAAAAAGCTAAATGGGTGAGCAACTAGCCAATATAGGAATACAGGAAACAAAACTAATTTTTTGATTTAATAAATTAAATGCAACTAAATTATAGTCTACCAAAGTAAAATTTAAATAAATATGCATTTACTCTAACACCCCCCTTAAGTACAACTTAGGGAGAATGAAAATGCAAAAATTAAGATGCAGTATGGGTCTCGGCTATGCAACCATGTTAGGTACCCATTTACAACTACAAAATGAAATTTGTCACAATCGAAGAAAAGAAGAAAAACCCTTTGGGAAAAAAAACCCTCTCCAAAGGAGAGAAAATAATAAAAAATGATGCATGGATGGAGGATTCAATCACACCCCACAAGGACTACATACATCATGAAAATGATAAAGGACAATGAAGCCCCCGTATAATCGATAATCTCCTGCACTAATGGTAAAACATGATCCAATGCATACAAACTTGTCTCCCTTTAGGAAGAAACAAGGCCACAGATAAATGCAAGAAGGATGGTGTCTTTGAAAACTATCCACACGTCTCCTTTGCCAAGTATGATGATGTCACCAACTAATCAAGGACTTGCCTGGAAAATGGAAAACTTAGACAATGCAAAAGCATATAAGGAACAAAATCCAAAAATGATAAATAATAGCCTCCAAACAAATATGAAGAACAATAAGATAACAAGGTGGATGCTTAGTATGCCTATGCATAAGCAATCTCCACATTACAGATAGGTGGGAAAAATAAAGCCTCTAGGGCCAATTAGACAATGTTGTGGTGGTTACATGCACCACAATGCCTCCAGTCACCAAGACTAAGCTCATGCCACTGATCCACAAGAGTTGATCAAAGCCCTCATAATGCATCATGCGAGTGTGAGGTGATAGATGCTCATAGTAGCAAGAGGGTAGGTGGAAAAATATAAAGGGTTAAAATGATCGATGCATTGAGAATGTGGGATAAAACCAATAGCAAATAGCAATGCCCAAAACACTAGCACCACAAATGTATGTAATGGAGATTTCTAAAGTGTAATGCATCAGCTCAAAACAAAGAATAATCTACCAATCGCAAGCAAGTAGCCAATGCAAACATGAAAGCGCACCCTCAGGAATGAAGGAAACGTAACTCGAAAAAAAAACATTTCAATGACACAGTCAGAACCAAGGAGTGGTTCAGGCGACACCAAAACGTAGCCTTTATTCATGTGCCTCCTCCAATAGAAACATGCCTCCAGTGAAGAAACGATAGCAAGTCTGAAGCTTTCACTAATAGAGACATCTCCCCCTCTTTCGAAAATCATGCAGCTTGTAGAGAATGAAATCCATAACCAAGAGCAAATTAAATTGGGCCTCCTCTCTCCAAAATACCTCTAGAGAAAAAAATGTGTGGCCTCCTCCTTAAGCTAGAAATAACTACAAAGGACTTTAGATCTGCATAGAGAATCAAATCGGTCTTCCAAATACAAACCAACAATAATGGAAACAACTGAGCTGAAATGGGAATTTAATATGATTCCAAACGCTGAATTTTTTCAGATGAAAAGATAGATCTGCAAAGGAAAATGCATGATGAACCTTCTACATCCCTTTAAAAAAGGCCAGATTTAACCACACAAAATATACACTACATAAATCTCAATAAATTTGTATGTTAACCACATGGAGGCTTGCCAAAACACTAGTGACCTCATCTTTCAAGCTCGCCAATAGGATTCCAATCGGTCTTCCAAATACAAACCAACAATAATGGAAACAACTGAGCTGAAATGGGAATTTAATATGATTCCAAACGCTGAATTTTTTCAGATGAAAAGATAGATCTGCAAAGGAAAATGCATGATGAACCTTCTACATCCCTTTAAAAAAGGCCAGATTTAACCACACAAAATATACACTACATAAATCTCAATAAATTTGTATGTTAACCACATGGAGGCTTGCCAAAACACTAGTGACCTCATCTTTCAAGCTCGCCAATAGGATTCCAATCGGTCTTCCAAATACAAACCAACAATAATGGAAACAACTGAGCTGAAATGGGAATTTAATATGATTCCAAACGCTGAATTTTTTCAGATGAAAAGATAGATCTGCAAAGGAAAATGCATGATGAACCTTCTACATCCCTTTAAAAAAGGCCAGATTTAACCACACAAAATATACACTACATAAATCTCAATAAATTTGTATGTTAACCACATGGAGGCTTGCCAAAACACTAGTGACCTCATCTTTCAAGCTCGCCAATAGGAAAAAAATCCTCAGTGGAAGGAAGGGTAGGAGTTCTGCTTTGATACCATGATGGAGAAAAGCTCCAAATCACCCAGGAACAACCTAAAACTCAACTCTCACAGCCCAGAACATAATAATCACCAAAAATGTGATAAGCTTTATTAAAATCTAATATGATAAAATACATTACAATATAGGCTAATAAAGCCATTAAAAAATCCAAACGGGTGAACAACCACCCAATACGGGAATATGGGAAAGAAAACTAATTTCTTGGTTTAATAAATTAAATGAAACTAAAATAGATTCAACCTAAGTAAAGCTTAAGTAAATATACATTTACTCTAACATATTGGATATAGAATTCCAACTATTGGACATGGATCTTCCCTATAACATCCTCCTTAGCCAACTATGGATTCATTCTATGAAGGTCATCCCCTCCACATACCACCAATGCCTTAAGTTTCCTCACAATGACATTGAGATCACAATTGTCAATCATCTCAATCCTTTTCAATATTTACACAAGAATGGAATGAAAGAACTTTGGATACCTCCCAAGCAACCAAAGAACATAGGACTAGGGTATGAACCATTAAAATTGAACACTCCTAGTACCAAGGTGCTTTCAAGTGGGGAGGTTAGTGCTTCAAAATATATCAAGAAATCAAATGATTAACATGCTGAGACTAACTCCAATGAATGGGAGTGGAACTCTTACACATCCAGTGATTATGATCTAGCTGAGACCTTTCATAAACTTGACTTATTCGATCATCCAACTGAAGGCCAAGCTTGGATTGATTCCTTTGGTATAACAACAATACTTCCATTTTCACCTTATCTTCATCTTCTGTAAATCTCAACAACATGATGATGGCATGCCCCTAGTATACCTGTAATTGATAGACTAGGACCAACAATGACCAC
The DNA here is from genome assembly GCA_007258455.2 of Sequoia sempervirens. Taxonomy (NCBI): domain Eukaryota; kingdom Viridiplantae; phylum Streptophyta; class Pinopsida; order Cupressales; family Cupressaceae; genus Sequoia; species Sequoia sempervirens. The sequence goes on from VDFB02036766.1 coordinate 6,800, forward strand.
CAACCTTAGACATGTTTGAAAAGAATGAAGCAATAGATGAGTTTATGGGACTACGTGAAGGCATATCCTATGGGGATCTTAAAGTTTCCTTTACTATAGATCTTGACAACACAACCTACTTTGGGGAGTATTGACCACCCTCTAGTCACAAAAATGAAAATGATAAAATAAAAAAGGAAAGGTGTTTAGGTTAAAATTAAAAGGTGCTTCTAGACCTAGAAAAAGTAAAAAGAAAGGACACATCCAAGGGTGAAAACCTCTCTAAGGGACCAAAGGATGGAGGGTTGGACTTACTTCCCATAAGTTAAGAGAAATAACCAATGCTAGTAGAGGATTCTATGCAAGTCAACATAGGCACTAATGATAATCCTAAAATTGTCCACTTTGCAGCATCTTTGACGGAAATAGAGCAACTAGAGTTTCATGCCTTCTTCACAGAAATATAGTTGAACTTCTCTTGGTCTTATGTAAACATGCCAAGTTTGGATCCTAAGTTGGTATTACACCACTTGCCATTATTTTCTGATGCTAAACCAATCAAACAATAGCTAAGGAAAATGCATCCTCAAATTTCCATACTAGTGAGGGCTGAGTTAAAGAAGTTACTTGATGTTGGCTTCATTTGACCTAATAAATATGTAGAGTGGATTTCCAATTTGGTGCTAGTGACAAAGCTAATAGGAGGAATCTGCATATGTATTGATTTCAAATAGCTAAACAAGGCATGCCCAAAAGATGACTTCCCCTTACTAAATATATACATCATAGTGGACATAACAACATGGTATGAGATGTTATCCCTCATGGATGGTTTCTCAAGATACAATCAAATTAGGGTAGCTCTTGAAGACTAGCATAAGACAAATTTCACATGTACTTGGGGAACATATTGCAAGAATTTTGTGCCATTCGTATTGAAAAACACTAGAGCTATAGATCAACAAGCCATGACCAACATCTTTCATAATATCATGCATGCCTTCATGTAAGATTGCTTAGATTACCTCTTAGCCAAATCATTTTCAAGGGGTAATCATTTTTTAGTGTTAGAATTTTTTTTCAAGAGTTTAGAAGAATACAAAGTACAATTGAATCCAAATAAATGTGTGTTTGGAGTAAGATTGAGCAAACTCCTAGGGTACATTATCTCTAGAAGAGGTATTGAGGTCGACCTTTCCCAAGTAAAGGCTATGATAGACATGCCAACACCAACCAACATAAGCCAATTGTGAATAATCCAAGGAATTTTACAATCCATCAGATGGTTCATTGCTCAAGTGGTAGATAAGTATCAACCATTCCAACAATTGCTAAGAAAAGGAGCTCCATTTATTTGGACAGATCAATGTCAAGAGGCCTTTTAGCTGGATAAAATATTATCTATTAACACTTCCAGTTCTAATTGATGGTATACATCTTGTACTATATATATCAACAACCACATCAACATTAAGGAAACTACTAGTACAAAATGATGATGATGATTGCAAAGAAAGATCAGTTTACTATATTAGTCACACGCTTGTAGGATACGAGCTCAACTACAATCCCATTGAATATGCTTTCCCTGTGATGGTCATTTCCACTCAAAAAAATAGGCATTATATATTAACCATGGGTGATCCCACAATACTGGTTTATAATTTTAGGCCAAACTAGACACTAAACTGTTTTTTTCTAACTAAATCTTCACTTTCAAGCACCTATAGCGGCTAAACCATGGGGAATTTGAAGATGATGCAAACTTTTGATTTGTGACTTTTTTTTCTATAGATTCTAAATATATTTTTTTCAAAAATTTTGGAATCAAATTGCACTTCTTTTTCCATCTCCTTCAAAAACTAGTTTTTTTCAGTAATCACCATTTTTAAGGAGTGATGCTCACCATATACAACATAATTTTTTTTCTATGAAGGATAAAATTCTATTTTTTCAAATTTAGATTTGTAACTACAATATCTAGCACTTTCATTTGGTTTCATAGTGTTTTATTGGATATTTTTTCCTTAATCAATTTTTGAAGTCAAATCAATTACAATCAGATATAGGCGGACTATATACAACATAACATTTTTTGTATATGTATCAAAATTCATGTTTTTTTGTTGGATCAAGGACTTCAATATCTAGTGTAGTGATATTTTTCAATTTTTTTTTGATAATCTGCTATTTTTCCACATGTGCAGAATAGAGAGCTTTATTTTTCAGTGAAAAACCTACATTCACAAGAAACAAAAAATAAATATAATAAAAAACTTAAAATTATTTTAAATTATGCTTTTTGGGAAGCTTATAATAAGGACTACATACTCACAAAAAAAGAAATTTTAAATGAATTCATTTGAGCCCCAAAAAGGTAAATCAAAAGTGATTTTTTATCAGCATTTTGATAGGTGTAAAGGAGACTCCATTATAGGTATGGTTTAAAACTAGTAGGGTTCTATCCAAGGGGGTTTGATCTAAGGAGGTTCGATCAAACCATCTTCTAAAAATATGTGATTTCAGAAAAAATTGGGATCTCCCAAAAATTGTAAACAAGTATTGTTGGATCACCCCCATCAAACGAATCTCATAGCCAAGATTGAACTCTTGAAACATATCCTCAATAAAGTAGCTTTGATGGGATGGTTAGCCAAATGGGTAATGATACTAAGAAAATACGACATCTAGTTTGAGCAAAAAACAATAAAAGGACAAGTTATAGCCAATCAAATCACATATGTGCCCACTATAGCAGACCATCTATTGGTATCAAAATTCCTTGATGAGTCTATATTCACACTAGACACTTCAGTCACATGGATGTTATATTTTCATGGATCTCACACAAGTCATGGTTCAAGAGTAGGGATACTATTTGTCACACCCTATGGAGATACTATACCAAATTCATTTAGAATCAATTTGTCTTGTATCAACAACATAGTAGAGTATGAGGCACTACTTACAAGATTTCTCATGGCCATCAAATGGAAGATCAAAAGACTTCAACTTTTATGGTGACTCACAATTGGTTATACGACAAGTCAATGATGATTATGACACGAAGGATGAGAAGCTCACTCCTTACAAATGAATGGTTGATATAGTTTTAAGTAATACTTTGATGACATCATCTTTTAGCAGGTTCTTAGAATCCAAAACAAGGCAGTCGATGCACTGGCTATGATCAGATCTCTCTTGGACATTCCAAATAATGTGTTGCAGTATGAGTTCTTAGTAGCACAACTCTTGATCCCCACCTTTGATATCCTCGAGTCTGAGATGTTGTGCAAACCTTTTGGTCATAATTCACCTTGGTACAAATATTTCTATGACTACTTGCATGACCAAGTTATCCCTCCTGACTTATCTATTAATCAATGTAAGACCTTCATCTGTAAGACTACTAGATATACTATCATCAATAACATTTTTTATTGCAAAAGTCTAGACAACACCCTCCTGAGATGTCTTGATACTGATGAAGCACAAACAACCTTATGAGATGTACATGAGGGTATATGTGGATCTCACTCAAGTGGTCCTACTTTAGCTAAGAATATCATGGGAGTTGGATACTATTGGTCGATAATGGAACATGATGCATACCACTTTGTCAAGAAGCATAGATAGCGCCAAATACATTGAGATCTTATACACACACCAACATAAGAACTCCAACCAATCATATCACCAAGGCCCTTCTCCCAATGGGGACTTGACCTCATAGGTTAAATCCATCCCATCTCATCCAATGGCCATAAGTTCATTATCATAGAGACCGGGTATTTCACAAAATGGATAGAGGCTATCCCTATGATGTACATTATTGGAAAACAAATATTTAAATTCATCCTTAATTACATCATTTTCCAGTATTATGTCTCATAGTCTATCCTTACTGATAACAGTCATCCATTTAAGAACCAAGATGTTCACCAATTATGCAAAAAATTCCACATCCAACACCACTTCTCCACTCCATATTATCCCCAAGGTAACGGCCAAGCTGAGGCATCCAACAAGACCATCATAAAAATCTTGAAGAGGACTGTCAATGGCACTAGTCATGATTGGAACCTCCAACACAATCCCACTTATGGGATTACCACACTAGCGTTCACACTCCCACAGAGCCACACCATATTCCTTAGTCTTTGGTTCTGAATCCAACCTTCCTATTAAGGTCAAGTTTCCTTCCCTAAGGGTATCCATGCAAGGGATTATTGATGAGGGGAAATATCATGTATCCATATTGCATGAGCTAGAATTGTTATATGAGTGAAGATAGAATACATTGGTTCACCTACAAGCTTATCAAAATCATCTTCATCATAGTTATAATAAGAATTTTTGGTCAAACACTTCGACAGCAGTGACTTGGTCTTAATGGAAAATCATAAGAATCAAGTAGAAAGAAAGAAGACTAGAAAATTCAAGCCTAATTTTGGTTTGTACAACATAACAATAGTATATGGGTCTAGCACATATCATCTTTTGACTCCTGAAGGTGAGCCATTGTCAAAGCCTATCAATAGCCTACACTTGAGCAAATTCTACAGCTAGCTTCAAAGAGCCTTTGTCAAAAACTGAAAAATACAAAAAAAATCAAAAATCAAAAAAATTGTCACCTTGATGAAAACCTAGCAAATAGGTGTCTTGTGTGACCACAAAAGAAACTAAAAAATCAACAAAATAGTTAAGAGAAATAGTTCGTCCAATAATAGAAACCACTTTAGTGGCACTTTTGATAAGTACCATGGTGAAAACTTGGCAATCAGGTGCCATGTGTAGTCAATCTTTGCCGCATCATCTACTATCATTCTATCTGGTTTTCCATCCTCACTCATAATAAATTCATCTACATGCTTTATCTCACCATTCAAAATAATGCTTTGTTGTCCTTCCCATCACTTGAAATGGTTGATATTTTGCATCTTTCGCCTTCTATACCCATCCACCATAAGAATTATCAAATTCCATCCCTAATAAGTTGGTCCTATACCTAATTGGGGGCAAGTACTTAACTCATGTCTTCAATGGATCCTAGATATTGTATTGGAGGTCACTATATTGAAAATCCAAAAAGATAATCAAACTTCAAAAATCCAAAATAATAAAAAAAATCCAACAATCCAAAAAAATCAAAACATGTCAAAAATCCAAAAAATATAAAATATCCTCAAAAAGCCAAAAAAATTTGAAATATTCCCCAAAATCCAAAAACATCCAAATAACCTTCAAAATCCCAAAAACAGTGTCATGTCAAGTGAAAGATGGTTGAACTATGTTTCCTTTACGACTTCATGTTGGCAAGGTCATCATCGACAAGCCCCCAAGGCTCTAGGTTAGTCCTTAGGGTTTCTCAAATAAAGTCAATCATCATTCATAATATAAAGTATCTTTTGTTCGAGTCAAGGTCAAACTACAATGTTTCTACGTATGTCATGTAGCCAAGGCCATCACTGATGAGCCCTGAGGCACTAGGTTAGTCTTTCATAAATTTTTAAGTCAACCACTATCTATAACACAATCAATCAGAAACCTTGATTAGACACAAACATTCATCTTAGTCTTAGACCAATCATGAAGCAATCAGACAAAATATCCAACTCATCTTCAAACCAAACTAGTCAATTGCCTAATTCGTCAAACATCAAATCAACAATTACTAGTCAATCCATGGTCTTATACAAGAAGTGGAATTATTGAAAGCAGACTCAACATCTCATACGACATGCCTCATTTCTTGAAATGATACATGACCTTATCATTTGTCTTATACAGGATGTGTCATTCTTGAAACCAAGCATTATCATTCATAACCTTATCGTTTTCCTTATACAAGTGGCTACATGCTCGAAATGAGACTCGATGTCTTATACAACATGCTCCATTTTCTAAAAATAGGTGTTATCAATCAGTCAATCAATCAATCAATTGATCAATTAAGTAACCAAGCAATCATATCAACACACAAGCATTGATGAAAAAATCTAAATGGTTGTTGACTCTATTGGTTTAGTTGTCTTATCTTTTTCTTGATTTATCTTTTGGTCATGTTACTAGCCACCTCGAGGATGTAACAAGAAGGATTTAGAGGACCAATGATGTCTCATAACCTGCCTTTTCTTTGATTGTTGTTTGTGATTTGTCTTGACAAAAAGACTTAGGAAAATTTTCTCCTAGTATGATTTATGACATTCCTTATTTGTTAAGTGTCCTTTTCTTTCAAAGGGATACATTGCACACCTTGGTCCATGTCATACCATTGTGCTTATTGTCCATTTTCCATATTTTTAACACCTAATGATGATAAACACGCAAGCCTAGCATTCCTCAAGCAAAATATCAACCCCTCGTCAATCATCTAACTCCATGCTAACATTTTCCTCCTGCTAACATTTCATTTCATCAATCCTTGCATTCATGCCTATCCAATTTGTTTGTTAGAATATTTTTTCAATTTTTTCCAAAATTTGGAAAAAAAATTTAGAGGGAGCATGGGTCTATATAGTCTATACTGGGGCATGTCTTAGACTAAATTTCTTTGACACAATGCGATAAATTGCATTGTATCAAAGAAGGACAAAATGTAGACAGTGAAAATTTTCTTAGGCTTGCAAGCTTCATTTTTCACTTCTTCCCCACATAATTGAATAATGTTAATTATTTACTTAATTAAATAAATTAATATTTATTTAATTATTCATTTTCACTTTTCTATTATAATTAAATAATTATTTTAATTATTTATTATTTTATCCTTTTCTTCCACTTTTAATTAAAATTAACCTTTTCCCTTTCTTCTATAATTAAATACTTGTTTTAATTATTTAATTATTCACTTTCCCTACTAAATTAAATAATTTGATAATTATTTAATTTACTCTAGCAACCTGTGCCAACCTCTTTATCTATGTCATTCTTATCCCTTCACATCTCAATTAATTTCCACCATTGATAAGTTTTTATTACCTTTTAATCTCCACCATCCATCCTTAGCCAAACCCTATTTTTGTCCTAACCCTATTTCATTGCTTCTCAAAGCAATCTCATCCATTGATCTTCATCATTTGATCTTGACCCTTCATTGAAATTTGGTTTTCTATAAAAGAGACCTATCACTTTCATTTCAACCCTACCTAGCCAGAGACAACCACAACTACTATCTTTGATATAAAGCAAAATGGAGTAGAGCAATGAAGGTGATTCAATCATGGCATAGGGATTATTGGTAATATTGTTGTATCATTTTATATTTCAATGTTCTTTTGTGCTTCATTGTCGGATTAGGGTCTATGGTTTGAATTTTATGTATTTCGTGGTTGATATTGTGGATTCATGTCTTTTCCCTTGATTCTACCCTATTCTATAGAAAGATTTTTTGTCATTACAACTATACTATAAATTGGAATAGCTTATTAAATTCATAATGGAAAATATAAATTACTCTTTTTATTTTAGCTCAAAAAAATCTTTCAAATACGCATAATTGTAAAATATATGTAGATGAGCTTTCTTGTAATTGGAATAGCTTATTAAATTCATAATGGAAAATATAAAAGTACTCTTTTATTTTAGCTCAAAAAAATATTTCAAATACCCACAACCCTATTCTACATATTGAAATCCTTGCTGTGGTTTTTTGTCATTACAAATTTACTATAAATTGGAATAGCTTATTAAATTCATAAGAGAAAATATAAAAATACTTTTTAATTTTAGCCCAAAAAAATCTTTCAAATACCCATAATTGTAAAATATAAGTTGTAATTTTCTTGTATTTGGAATAGCTTATTAAATTCATAATGGAATATATAAAAGTACTCTTTTATTTTAGCTCAAAAAACTCTTTCAAATACCCGATAACCATATTCTACAAAATGAAATCCTTGTTGAGATTTTTTGTCATTACAACTATACTATAAATTGGAATAGCTTATTAAATTCATAATGGAAATTATAAAAGTACTCTTTTATTTTAGCTCGAGAAAATATTTCAAATACTCATAGTTGTAATTGGAATAGCTTATTAAATTCATAATGAAAATATAAAAGTACTCTTTTATTTTAGTTCAAAAGAATGGTTCAAATTCCCATAACCCTATTCTACTTAATGAAATCCTTATTGAGATTTTTTGTCATTACAACTTTACTATGAATTGGAATAGCTTATTAAATTCATAATGGAAAATATAAAAGTAATCTTTTATTTTATCTCAAAAGAATCTTTCAAATACCCATAGTTGTAAGTCAGTTCATTGTTGTTCAAAATTCCTTTGATATTATTCTAGTAATATATCTACATATAATATACATGAACAAGAAGTATTCACTTAAGTTTTTTTTTTTAAATAAAGATGGTTGAGTCACACATTTTATTAAAATAAAAAGTTTTACATAAAGTCGAGGAGTTGCCAAAAGAGAACAAAATTGAAACTTCAAATATTACAAAATCAAGCCACTAAGGCAAAGCAAGAAGAATCGAGAAGACGTATGCCCAAGAACAAGACAAAATCCTCGAGCTTTCAAAGAAGAAGAAACCAGCTGGAGACCCGAATCCAAAAAGAAGAGGAGAAGACCTGAGGAACGAAGAGCATCCAACCCAAAGACCTGATATCAAATCCAAAAAGAAGAGGAGAAGTTCTGAGGAACGAAAAGCATCCAACCCAAAGACCTGATATCCTGCAGAATGGTGCCAAAGAAACGAGCTTTCTTCCAAACAACAGATATTCCATCAAAGAATTTAAGAAGAGAAGTGTGAAAATAATTGAAAATTTGAGAGAATAAATTGAATATATTTAAATTTGATAAATTTAATATATTTTACTTTTAACCTCATCAACACTTTAAGTCATGTCTAGTTCCAATATAGATTCTTAAATCACTATTTGTAATTATTTTTAAATGTTTTTGAAAAGAATTTCAAAACTTTAACTTTCTCATAATAATGGCATTTTCCGGTATCAAACATTAATTAAGAAGTGGGGAATAAATTGCTCAAAAAAACCAATAAAATTGTAAAACAAAAATATTCTGTTCAATTCCAGTCCTTATTGCTTAATAATGTTATGCTGATCTTGGTGTGGGTGTTGCCGTTCCCCTTGCTTATCGTTGTATGAACTTTGTTCTTGGTTTGGTTGATGATGGTTCAGGTTTGCCTGCGACTGCTCTTTCTTTTGTTTCTGCAAGTTATGTTGCTCGTGTTGATATTGATATGAGTTTGGTTGTTCTTTCTTACATTCATGTGGGTGCTATTGCTGGTACTGATGCTGTTGCTGATGTCTATTTTTTCTTTTGTTGATTGTGTTCTCAGGTGTTACTGCTGCTCTTGGTATGGACAGTCTTGCTGCTTTTGCTGACATTCCGATTGGTTTGGCGGCTGCTGCTGATTTTTACATAGATGTTGCTTCTCTTGCCGATGTTCCTGCCGAGTATGCTACTCTTCCTTGATTTTTGCAATTGCTGCTGCTGCTCTCGCTGGTGTTCATGTGGATTTTTCTGCTCTTGGTTCTACTTCTCTTTCTGACTTTGATGTGGGTGCTTTTGTTAACCCTCTTGCTATTGGGAACCTAGAACTTGGGAGTGTGTAGGACGAGGAGGGGAGAGGACTGTAGAGACATGTTGGAGATAATATTTTAAGACAGACCTGAAAACAGGTACATAAGGCTCACACCCTATATGACACAGAGCAAGAATTCAAAGGCATATACTACAATGACATAGAAAGCAATAATATCCAAGGAATATCTATTAAAAAAAGGGAAGTAAAACAACTACTCCAAGGTACATAGCACAAGGGTCAACAAAAACCACCCACATCAAAGTCAGAAAGAGAAGCAGAACCAAGAGCAGAAAAATCCACAAGAACACCAGCAAGAACAGCAGCAACAGTTGTAGAAGATTAAGGAAGAGCAGCATACTCGACAGGAACATCAGCAAGAGAAGCAACATCTATGTAAATATCAGCAGCAGCCTCCAAAACAGCCGGAATGTCAGGAAAAGCAGCAAGACTGTCCATAGCAAGAGCAGCAGCAACACCTGAGAACACAATCAACAAAATCAAAATACACACGAGGACCTGCAAAAGCATCAGCAGCAGCAACAGCACCCACATTAAGGTAAGCAAGAACATCCAAACTCATATCAATATCAACACGAGCAACATAACTTGCAAATACAAAAGAAAGAGCAGTCGCAGGCAAACCTGAAACATCGTTAGCCAAAGCAAGAACAAAGTTCATACAACGACAAGCAAGGGGTACAGCAACACCGAGAACGCAATCAACAAGAGCAAAATACACATGAGGACCAACAACTGCATACTTATCCTCCACCAATTGCAAGCCACGGGAGACGTTGTGGGCAACAGAGATTTGTTTTTAACTACACTCAGAGAATTTCATGCCGCACTCGGGACCAAATTATCGTAAGTATTTTGAATTTTTGGTTTAATGCTTCTTCTTTATATCCCATTTTACACATTATATGATCCATATATTGCCTCTGTATTACTATATATTTGTATGTATATAATATGAGTATGTCTAAACATTTTTATATATGCACATATGTATCGCGATTCCAATGAATACTCGGTGTTTAGGCAGTACCTGCCAAGACACTTTCATTGACTTTCAATCTTAAAACACCATATCAGATGTGGTGTTCTCTTCATGAAAGTTGCTCATTAAGAAGGTACGGTTATGTAAAGCTCGCGATCACTTAATATTATTAAATTTTTTACTATTAAGTGTACACTGAGGATATTATATTCAAGTCCGTATTGCATTGTAACAATTATTTGCAATGGGTTTGACCTGGCATGTGAGGATGTACTTACTATGCTCTTTGGTTCTAGCCCATGATTGTTACAAAGCCCATTCCCTGGCAATGTACATATACAGACCTCCTTCCACAATAACCTGCTTCCTGTAGATGCATCCATTTAGCTTCCCTAAGCTGTACATTCTCGAGGTGCACCTCCTTCCTTACCCCTTCCATGCATGTTTTTGAAGGTGCAACATTATTTTTTTGCTTTTTTCTGAAGAGAATGCTATTCAGTTAACATACAGAAATGGTTTATGGAAGTCACTTATCTACTAGATGCAACAGGTTTCAAAAGCAGTAATACCTTAGAAGTTCAATATATACAACACTACATCAAATTATCAATTGCCTCACTAGGCTAGTTTACATAAGATGCACAATTATTATGCATACACAATAAAAAATAGATACTTAAGTAACACAAGATTCAAATAGAACTAAAATGTTTTCTAGGACTCAAGACTCAATACCTGCATATGGGACTGCAGGAAAAAGATACTAAGGAATAAGCTAATTAATACACTTGAAGTTCCATTAACCTTTGTTCTCCTTTGCCATATTCATCAAATCTAAGCAATATTAACTTATTCAAAGTTGTACTAATGTGTCTAAGGAACAGGATATGCGATAAACTTGCAGTTCCATCATCTTTTCTTTTCACGTTCCTTCTTCATCAATGCCTTTGTATCCTTATCCTCTTTTCATATGTCTAATAGTATCTTTCATCCATGTGTTGATTTTCTCTTGAGTTGCTACTCTACTTTTTATTTCATACGAGGCATTTCAGTGGTTTATGTTTGAGACCAATCAGCCATTTGATAATACTAGTTCTTCTTTATTTCTTCATGGACACCATGATGATCTTTGGTTCTAGCCAAGGACATCTCTTTCATGAGCACTAGAATTTGCATCAAATCTGGCACCTCCATAAATGTTTCCTTTAGGCTTTCTCTATTCTAAAGTATTCTACCATGATTGTGCATCCAGAATGTTGGCAGAAGCACCATTCAAGTTTTAGTGTTGGAAATTTGTGAAACCCTTCAAATTATGTGGAAAGAGAATAACTTCTGGAGAGCCATGGCCACTACAGGTGGCAAAGAAACTGCCAACACTATTGACATCTTTCAAGATGTGGAAGAATTTTAATTATTGGGCATTACAATGGCTGGTATTTGACAATGTTATGGAAAGGCCTGTTATCAGTGGATGACCATGCTAACTTGTAACTATAGTTTTTCTAATGGTTTATCACGTTCTGGAGTCGAACATTGTACAGGGTGAATTCCATGTCACTTCATTTAGTATATTGGCCTTCTATACTATGCTTTTGCATGGAAAAGCATATGCTTTTTCTATTCTTGTCTAGGATATACTAGCTTTTGTTAGCAAACATCAATATATGTTTTTAATTTTTCAATAGCTAGTAATTAATATGTTCAATTATGCTTGTGATCACTATTTCCGTATTTGTTATATGCAACCTTTTGATAGTTAGGATGTCCTTAAATTGTTTCGTTCTTAATCTTTAACACATTTGTGTGGTTAACTTGTATCGAAGCAAATTTAACTGAACCTGGCAAGGTGAATCTCATTTAAGGTACTGAAGTTTTCAATGTGCGGTATCCCGATAATAGGAGGCAAGGATTTGGATCTCCATCTTCTATACAAAGAAGTGAAAGCTCGTGGGGGGTAGAAATGGTAAGACAGGGTTAAAATCTTCTTATCTGATTAATAAGTTTTAGGTAAACATGTTTAATTTTAAATCCTGGTTTTATTAAGACTGACTATTCTTCTTAGCTTCCTATTATACCGTTCGCTCAATTTTAACATCATCGAATCATCAAATTTATGGTTCAATTGACTGTGCAGAAAGGACTGGGTTCCTAAGTAGCACAATATCTAACACACTTAACATTGATTTTTCTATGGATCTGCCGGTTTTCTCTAGTACAACGAAAGGTTTATGCATACTCATTTGCTTCTCATGCAGTTAAGCTTTCATGTTTGATATTAAAAAAAAACATGTGATATGGACTTTAGAAGATATAATTGTGCATGGTGCGTTCACATTGGTTCTAAGAAAATTCACTGTCAACAATTCGTCGTGGAAAAATTCACCACCATGACAAATTCACCTTAAGAAAAATCACCACCAACAATTAAAGTTTACTTGGATGCACATAGCTACGTATGGATTTCGTCATTATATTATAAAACTAAAATTTACATATTTGTTAACGTGTGACAGCAAATTTACTAACATGTTACTTTCAATTGTCTCCAGAAAATTCAGAAGTCACAAGGTATGTGCTCTAATTTCCTTTTTATCAACGTCACAGATTGAGGACCACCAAAAACGTTGAAGGTTTGTGTTTGATATTTTATTAATATATGTTTGTTTTCTTTTTACTGGTTAAAATTTAATTTATTTGATATTTAATGATGGTCTTAATTTTCTTTACTAGATATTTTAAATATTGTTTATATTCTTTTCAATATTACTTCTATTTTCATATATTGATGAGGTACTAGATCAGATTTCAGATTGTGATATTGCTATCAGGATTCAACTGTGTAGTTTTAGAGTCAAACTCATTGACCCATGTTTTATGAATAGTGGTTCACAAGAACTCATCTCTCATGATAATGAATATTCCACTTAGCACTCATTGCATCTAGGTGATGCTCACAAGGTGAAGCACTGGCCTTCCCAGAAGGTCACCCATCCCAGTATTACTCCAACTCAAACACATTTAACCACATAGTTTTTTCCCAAGATTAAGCCCAAATTTCAGATGTTAATAACATATTTTGCATTTAAAGCTTGACTCATTTCACATATTAATGCATATATATTGCAGAGTTTTCGTAATTTTATATGTTGAAGATAAGGGACTAGGCTGGATTTCACATATTGATGCGTATTTACTGCAGATTTTGCCTCATTTCATATATTGAAGATAATATTTATATTGTCTAAAAATACTCTTGTAATTGTCAACATATGTTGGACTTAAAACTTGACCCATTTCACATATTGATGTGTATTTATTGTATTGTTTACCTTATTTCATATATTGAAGATAATATTTATATTTTTTCTGAAAATACTCTTGTAAGTAATACCCAAGTATAGTTTTTTAGGATAATGAACAATATCAAAATATATTGACAGATTGTTTTATGATTATAGTCGAATAAATATATTACAATAGATGGTAAACATTTAATAGTAATACCAATTATTCAGATCTGAGTAATAAAATTTCTACAGTATCTTATATGGTAGACGAGTAGATCTAATTTTCCTATTCCTCCAAGGCTGAGAGACTTCAATTTATAGGTTTTTAACATTTTTCACATAATCAGGCCTAAGCTCTTGTATTTTGATTTTGTTTTCCTTTGTAACAAAAATAAAATAATGATAACAGTGAAGGAAACATAAGATATAATCTAACTATTATATTTACAGTTGGCATGTGCAAAATTATTGATAGTCACTAAACTGTGGATTCTAATGTTAAATTCGTATCCATTTGCAGAATATTAGCGGAAGAGCTTGATGGATCTAACTAACACGCCATCCAACTGGTTTGGCCACAGAAGTTCAGTCTACCATGGAGTTGCCAAGTTTGTTCATACATATATTTTCTCTCATATATATATATATATATATACCAATACCTTTACGAAATAAAGGACTAGTTTAAAGTAACATTATGTGGGACTCAATGCAGGCATAAGTGGACAGGGAGATATGGACACCTCGAGAGAAAAGAATGTGGAAGTACCCAAAGACAACATGTTTTCAAAAGCTGCTGGTGCCTTTGAAACAACTGATCCTTCTTGAATATAACTGAATGGAGCTGCGAGAGAAGTGTGTGATGGAAAAGAGGAATCTCCCATCACCAGTCCATGGGTGGCTGCCATAGTTTTTGAGATTGCATTCCCATTAATGGTCGTAGGTGCACTATTGTCTGTGCAGGAAGATATGTTCCCAATGCTAACCTCCCACCTTCCATCACTATGATGTCTGCCATTTCATATGATGGATTTGTAGAGCTACGTTAGGTCAATGTTGGCATTTATATTAATCAGCTTATCAGTGACATAAATTACTTTCACCTTTCTACATCAAAGTCGATATGATGTAAAAGCCATTATGAGCAGTACATTGCCCATAGGAGGGAAATCAAAGCGGATTAGTGTTGAAGTACAAGATGAGGAAAAAACTGGGGAGGAAGATGATTCTCTATACAATCTGCTGAGCTTCGAACCTCCAACCATTTATGTACAGGAAAGCATTGGCAACATATCTTCCTGCACAGACAATAGTGCACCTACAACCATTAATGGGCATGCAATCTCAAAAACTATGGCAACCATCCATGGACTGGTGATGGGAGATTCCTCTGTTCCATCATACACTTCCTTCGCAGCTCCATTCAGTTGTATTCAAGAAGGATCAGTTGTTTCAAAGGCTCCACCATCATTTGAAAACATGTTGTCTTTGGGTACTTCAACATTCTTCGCTCCCGGGGTGTTCTCAGGTCTTGTGAGAGCTGGTCATTAGAATGTGAATGAGGATTCAAAAAGTGAGCTTCATGCGGGAGTAGCATGTCAACCTCCTGTTATGTTCAATATCTGTAGCGACATAATCAATATCTGTAGCGACATAAGGATGTCAAAATCTTTAGTATTTTGAAATACTAAGATTATTCTCGTAAAGGCAATAATCTTTTTGCTTTAGGTACTGTGGACACCTTGCTTTTCACAATTTTAAGACCTAGACTTGGTCCTTCGCGATATATCTAATCGTGGAGGAGCTTTTTCACCCTTTTCTTGTTGCAGGTTGAAAATTTAGGTACAGAAAAGATTTTGGAACCATTTTGTTGTGACTTCCTCCTTCATTGACTGAGGCAGTGAAGTTGCCTGATGCCGTCCACATTCAAGAATGTATATTGCGTGGACATATCTGCAATTTAGTTAAACCCTGTAATTTTATTTTTGAAAATTTAATATAGCTATAAGCGGAAAGAAATTTGAAATGTTTATATTTCTTGACTTTATGATGGTGAAAAAGCAATGTAGTGAACTGTTTAGATGCTGTATTTTCTCAAACCGGGACAGAGCTATTACTTGGTAATTTGGCAATTGCATTTTGATCAGAGTTTAAAGCTTATAGTTGAGACTTGCTCTGTCACATGACACAGGTCATTAAAAATAGGAAATGGAAAGAGATCTCTTTGGTGTTGGAATTCCCTAAAACAATTGTGAGTGCCTCGTTTGCTTTACGAAAGTATTATTCTTATCTGCTTCACCAGTATGAGCAGGTTTACTTCTTTCAGCGTAAGAGTCCTGTAGTGCCATCACCGGGTATCTAGATAAAACTGTATTTAATTGTTATTTCAAACTGTGCTATGTTCACAGTAAGATTGTATTTTTCTCACATAATTGTATACTTTCTGTTGTTTAAGCAGTTTCACTCCCTTCAGTATCTCCAGCTTCCCATTCGCTGTCAGAGACCTTCACCTTCGAAGGGTCCTGTAGTAGATATGAAAAAGCAGAAGACTGATTGTGCCCAAGCACTTGGACGTCCTTTCTTGTAACCAATATTTTAAATAATTCATTGGTTAGGGACTGACCTTTGTATTGGTACTGTAAACATTTGTGTATATTGAAACATAGATTTTTAGGACCTGCTTTCTTTCTAACACTTTTTGGATTTTTCACCTAGAAGGAGAACAATGGGTCCAAAAATGCTAATGTTTATATTCAAAGATTAGTGTGATATGGATGGAAAAAGGATGCAAAATGCCTAGATGTAATGTTTGAATGCAAGAAACTAATAAGATTGATTGATTAAGATTGATTGATTAATGAATGGAAACTAGAGAAAAACAACTTGTTTGAAAACAAATTGTGTATTGAAAAATCATCTACAAATGAATGGAAGAATGCAACATAAATGAATCAGACTAAAAGTGTGCACTTAGAATTTTGATGAAGACTGAAAATTTCTTTTAAAATGTTGTTGATGAAGTTTTTTAGGCCTGGAGGGACTCATTCGCTATACTGGGTGAATCAGTCCCAGTTCTGGGAAAGTGAGTCAGAATCTGTTTCTGTCAAAAGGGTGTCAGAAAATGCAGAAAACATAAAACTAACCTAAAAAATGGCACTCATTCGCCACCCATTGTGAATGAGTCCACTTTTGAATTTTTGAATATTCAAGAGTGGATTCCAGAGCTTCCAATCTGCACTTTGACTTCCTACAAGTGTCCACTTCCGAAACTCTGATTTACAGGTTTGAAAATGAGATTTTGTTGATTCTTTGACTTGTTGAATGAAGAGAGGACTTTAACAACTTTGCAACTTGATCTACAATAATTTCCAAACTTCCAAAGGACCTAAATCTACAAACACACAAGAAGAGAAGAAGAAATGTTGAATGTTAGGGCATGGGGGTTTGCCTTGGTCAAAATTTGTTTAAGTAATTAAACCAAAATGATGAAAGAATAGAATGAAACATGTAATAATGGAATAAATTAGGTTGCCATGATGATTGATCTTGAAATTCTCCAATAAAACATGTAGAATTTGTCCTTGGATGTCTTAAGAAGCTAAATTAATGACTTGCAATGTAAGAGCCCTAACTTGCTTGACTTGAATTAATGATGTAAATGAGTTATGAGATTAAGAGATGAATGAGAGATGGAGAATGTAAAATGAGAAGAAAAAAACATATATTTATACACACTTGTGCCTTAGTAACCTGTTCATACCTCATCATAGGCCATCAAGTTATTTTGAAGAAAAACCCGAAAGGAGATTTTAAAAACTTTGAATTTGGAGCCAAAGAAAAACCCGAAAGGAAATTTTCAAAACTTTGAATTTGGAGCTAGGGGGGCTCATTCACCACCCATGGTGAATGGGTCCCAAATAGGACTTGAAAATGGGTGTTAGGAATTATCTTTTATTTAATGTTGATTTTTAGGCGAATTACAATAAATAGAGTCTAGAAGAATGTAGAATGTCTTAAAGCACTTCACAACACCTCATTAAAAGCATTTTATTTAGTTTGCAAAGGTTCAAGACCTAGTGTGGATGCATAAAATGCCTCACAACACTAGATTAAGGCCTCATTAAGTCCAATTAATCATGAATTAATCCCATGTCAAGCAAAGGGTTCTTTTTTTCTACAACACAAATACTAATAAATTTTATCATAAATACAACTTTGATGTAGTTGACCCAACATCATCTATTGGAAGCATTGTGACTGGCCAGAAGCCATGGGAAAGTAGTTTAAGTTGGATTTATTAAATCAGCAAAAGCCATTTTGAGTTAGTAATATACTTAGTTGTACCACATATATTCCATTTCCATACCAATTGTCGCATAGCTAGGTCAAATAGGTAGTGTTAAGTACATCCTGACTGTAACTTCATAGAAATTAAATGCAGTTTTCTTGTTGCAAACAAGAAACAAATTTTTTCTTTACTCAACAAGTGCTACTAATAGACTCAACTTTCATGATCAAATTGGCCAATTAAATATTTAATGCAATATGTGGCTCCATGAGCAAGTATTATTCCTGACTATTGAAGCATTTTGTTTTGTTCCAAGTTTGATTATTAATTTTCTCTATAAATAGTAGTTTACCATCCATGCCTTTATAGGAAATAATATTACAATTGGTACACGGTTTAACCTAAGTTAGTTTTGCTGAAGGTTTTACAAATGAAGTTGCAAGCTAAGTGGGTTTAACCTTGGAGATAACTCTATGGTTAAGCGTGCTTGTGCTGGAGTAGTACTGGGATGGGTGACCTCACAGGAAGGCCTAGTGCTCCACCTATGTGAGCATCACCTAGATGAAATGAGTGCTAAGTGGACCATTTATTATCATGAGATATGGACCGTTCTTGTGAATCACTACTCATGAAACATGGGTCAATGAGTTTGACTTGAAACTACACAGTTGAATCCTAATAGCAATATCATAATGAAAGTTGACATCTAATAGAAATAACTATTTTTTCATTAAAAAATAAATAAATATTTATTTAAAAATATATGTTTATCAAAATTGGAAAAAAATATATGCATGCACTAAAGTTTCAAGTTATAAATACACACAAATTTTGAAAGAAAAAAAATTACTCTGATGTAACTTAATTTTTTAATAATACAAACATAAAATACACTAAAAAATAGATATTTTACTAGTTTACATCATTTCTAAAATCAAAATATATATGCCACTTTTTAGTGATTCAAGTTTAAATGTTTTTGTTGTTTCCTTTATAAAATGTGACACAGTTTGGTACTTTTACCCTCTAATCCTCAACAATTGATTAATCAAGTGGGTTAGGATGAGTATTTGATTTTTTTCTTTCTAAACTTATTGATTATTTCTATATAACATAAATACCTAACTTAAGCACCACTTCCAAAACACCTATCAGGTCATTTCTAAACAACTGAATGAGTAGCTCCTTCACCACCTCCTTAGAGACTCTACTATCAAGAAAGGATGCCAATTATCATGAAGATGTGTGCACATTATCTCGCTCGTATTCCTTTCGCTCAATGTGCCCACTACCCAACACCATTTTGACCGTTGTGAATATGAGCGGGTCATTATTAAGAAAATTCCTTTTCAATCTTTGATTTTTTACCTCCCTAAAGGCTGCTTACCACTCCGTTGAATGCAAATAAATTGGGGTATCCATGCCAAACCATACCAACCCCTCTACCAAGACCACCATAACAAATTTTGAACACCCAACCATAGGAATCCACCGATGATTCTAGAGACCAGTTAGGAGAAACCTACCAACACACCACCATTAACAAAGCAAAAATACCAAAAAAATATTTAATGTGCTAAGCAACTAACGCAGGTCTACATATTAATAATTTCCACAAGATCCAAGCTAATCCGCCACCACACAAATGAAGCATCATGTCTTAGCTTGGCAAGTTGTCCTTATAACATCGATTTCATCCTACATCTTTGACTCTAAGTGCGAGGCACTCCTTAGAGAATGTCCTTTAAACCAAACTTATTAAAACTTGTACTTCAACTTTAACATGGGCGCCAACCTCTAAAAGCTAATACCACCTCACCACTACGCGGCCTAACATGTATGGCACCTATGCCAACAAGCCAATGCCCTCTGCTAGCTTGGGGGGCTGCCCTCTGAACCACCCACAATAAAATTAAACATTGTTGGAAAGTGTATATATTAAACATTTACACAACAACTTCCTATACACAAAATATTTCATTAAAAATTGCTTCTTTCTAAATTAATATTATCCTTTGAATTCCAAAATCATCCAAGATAACAACAACTAACATTTATTCTTCTTATTCATTTTTACCAAGTATAAAACCTTCTACCATAATTAAACTATAAATTACAATGCATATCTAGGTTCTTAATAACTTTATAAATGCCCATAAGACCAACACATTTCTCCCTTGAAATTCATAGGTTGAAAGTCCCAAGATAATATTTTTTATTCAATATATGTACCTGAAAGACAAAGATCAAAAGGAAAATAATTTTGACCAATGGGATCTCCTACTAACCATAGAATTGGAAATAAATCCACCATTAAGCTCTAAAGGTCACATACCTTTCCCTTACACACATCATCCCTATTTGCAAGGGTTCCTTACAAAAATTAAAAAACATACTATGCATAGTGAAAACACACATACTATAATTCATCACCCTAACCCTTAAATAGTTATAAATATTATGAGAAACTAAAACAAGGTGTAACTCCAACAAAAAAAACTAAACACATAATTTTAACAAATACCTCAAAGGGATCTAGCAATAAGTTGCACATAAAATTCAAAACATAAACAATATTTCATGCATCTTAAACAAAGATTTACAAAGGGGTAGACCTTACCAAACCAAGTACAAATGCAAAAGGTGACAACCTCTCCTTCTTTAGGCCATATTCTTCCATTCTTACTATTGGTTATTTTTAATGAACCAAGCTTGTCTCACCAGTTATCTATGAATGTGTCAAATTCAATAGTCAATAACTATGAGGGATTTTCCAACAAATAGGTGAAAGCTTGTTAGGCTTCCCCCCTCCACTTTGGGCTTTGCAAAACCTAGGAGGGTGATCCCTACAATGTATTTTTAGATACTATTGTGCCAATTATCATATACAATGTAATTCTAATAGATAAATTCTCCTATAATTGCTTAACAAGTGGAAACCTTAAAGATCTGGCTAATCCTTATGGTAACATCACATTCAAGCATGAGAAAATGTTATAAGTTTAGCTCGACATAGATTCACATAGAAAATGGATATTGAAATTGATTTTTAATGTAGTTTCTAAGAAAGATCTAAGAAATTGTAACATAACGTGGCCAATGCCTTATCCTAGGGTGGAGAATCCTAAATCACACAATTGAGAATACATAATAGTATTATTCCTATCATAAAAAATCCTATCAATGATGCATTACACTATTATACTAGAAACTTAACCAGTAATACTTAATTATTGATGCATGCATTCACATAAACCTTCATTCATGTTAATACAAATTTAATGCATTCTTTTAACAAGCATAATAACCATGAATAAACATTCAAGGAAATACAAGAAGATAAATAAAAGTAATCTTTTATTGCTTTATATTCAAAATATATGCAAAGTATACAATGGAGAACATTGGCCTTGAATATTTTCCATTTATATTCCAAAATATGAAAATATTGTTATCATATTCACCACTACAAGACTCAAAAGACTCGTAGAACCTAGAACATGCTCATATTCTATTATCAAAACCTGGTTACAAAATTTGTCTGGGATCAATCAACTAACAATGCCATAAAATTGGCTTTGAATTCCCTTCTATAAAAACAAGGAAGAAAAACAAGCTTGAGATCAAATTGTACACATGTCATGTTTTCATTTGACATTCACATTTACATCCAAAGGTATTTATTTTTTCCAAAATATGAGGGAGAGGTTCACATAAGACAAAAAATATTTCTCATTTGTTGATGAAGATTCTCCCACCTTCCAAAAGGCTCTTTAGTCAATTCCAATTATTCTTTCCATGAGCTATACACCCTTTTCCACATTTTCTAAAACTTGTATATGAAAATAATAAAATAAAGAAAGGAGAGAACACCAAACCATTTCCACATTTATATTCCATGTCATCAATTTGAAACGGAGAAGAATACAATATCTGAACTTATATATATCTAAGGCTTAATCTGTACTAGTTCTAGGCCATGTATTGTACTTCTCCTATTGTAACCTTTATTATTGCAAATATAAGATCAAAATTTTCATCACCACTTCATCATTGTAGGACCATACTCATCCAAGATGTCAACATATTTTCTCTTCTAGAGTTCAAACTCTTCCTCAAAAGGCCAGTTAAATTTTATAACTTCATCTGCCTTTTTTTCATATGGAGTGTACTTTATGACTACCTATTTAGCTTCCTTTTCAAACTCCTATTTGAAAACTCCAATGTGGGTGAGCTTATCCGTACTATTTTTCAACATCTCCATATCTACTCCATCACAAATTAGCTTGTCTTGAGTGGCTATCACATTATTTGCTTGGTCCTTCCATTCTTGCAAAGGTTTAGCCTCACCATTTTCATTTAAAATAGATGGAAGTAGATTAAAGCAACTCATCAAACCTCTTCACTAAATCCCTAATTTTCATTTCCAATGGTTAAATCAACCTTTATAATTCCTTGATTACATTCATAAGCCTCGGGGTTGGAACAATGCCAGAAGGTTTATTTGCATCATTTTTTGACCTAATGGCCATATCTCTCAATTCTTATGCTCTTGGGATCCATTTATCCATCAATGGGATGGAAATCTCTTTATCTTGGTTTATTGATGTAGAAAACCCTAGTTTTTGAGGATGCCAAACACTTGAAATGCACTGCAACAACTTTAGAATGTTTTTGAATGCTTTTTTAAACAATAATAAGCTTTAAAGCAAGATTTTATGGTGAAAAAAATCTTGAATTCGGTAGAAAAACATAAAATCTACCATTATTATTCGTTCACATGAACTAGAATGACTTAATGATGTCCTTTTTAGCAAATTTGAATTTCCACCGTATATCTCATCGTGATCTAGATCAATGTGTGGCCAAGATGTGGTCAAAGAAGTTTGAACATTTTTATTTTTGTGACTCAACATCCACTAGGCCCAATTCTTGCCATGTGTGCATGGTTTTCATTGGCTTCATGGCCCCACCACACTTTACAAGTCATGCTAGAATCCACGTGGAAGTCACCTACTAGTCCTCTGAAATTTGCAAGGTTTAGATCTATAGTCGTGGGCTAGTGGGCAACAACCCTGATCAACCTAGTGGCCTTCAATGTGCACTCCTTTTAATCTCCAAGCCTAACACTCATATAGTTATCCTCCCTTCACAATGAATGACTCATATTAAAACATCTCATGAAGAAATTTTGCACATGCACGTATATCTCTTTAGTAGAATTCCTTTTAACATTACCATAGTTGTTCAAGTTATGTCAGCAAATATTTCAATGCCTTCTATAGTCCTGTGGATAGTAGCGATGATGCCACATCATGCTTTCCCATCATCCCTCTAAGAGCTGAGAATTGATAGTGGGTCTCTTGTAGGCTCACAAGGAACGATCAGGATTAAACCGCAAGGTTGTATCTAAGTCATTGATATCACCACCTTTCATCACTGATGCCTTGAAGTTTTGGTAGGACCTGCCACAAGGATGGGCAGGTGTCACCTACCTGCTATCGCTCTGGTTCATTTATGCAATTATTTTATTTCTGCAAGCTATTGGGCAACCAATGAAATGCATTTGGTGGGATGCAATGACCATTGGTTGAGAATTTTGAAAGGATTGTGCATTTATTTGTGACTTAAAAGGGGTTTTTTTCCAAGATAACATGGTAAATGGACTTAAGCATTTCATAGATCTAGACTTAGGATATATTGCCAAATATTTAAAAGACTTCAAACCTACCTAAAATTTGACAAGATTAAAATAATTCAATAGGTAGTGATCGATAATCCAGCCATAAGGGGTTGGTAAGCAAATGAGTTCAATGGTTCAAGTCATAACTTAAAAAATTGGGAATGAGCCAACACTAGTCAACTACAAATCAAACTTACACAATGTTTTTTAATACTTAGGATTTTTCTAAGGGGTTTACGACATAAACAAAACCCTAAATGGAGGAAAAACCAAAACCTTAAACTATAGGACACATACCAAACATAAAAATCAACCAAATATGCATCAAATATCTGTGTAACACAAAAATTTTAGGGGTTCTACTAGTGGCTCCAGTTGGGGACATTTTTTCTTCTAGAAATGAGTAAGATCTTAGAATCTCAAGGTTGAGCAGACCAAACCCAAAGAACAAAACTAGGGACAAACCATATAAGGAAAACCAAGCAAACTAAAGCAAAAGCATTCCAAACCAAACCTATATACACAACATAAATAATACTACAATGTGCATGGAAAAGAAACATACCTCAAGAGAATTATTCTTTCAAGAATTGTCCATGCATTGATAGCTCAAGAAACTCTCTAGTTAAAATTTGTAGATAGTAGGAATCTTCACCATGTGTGTTTGATATCAGATAAGGATCCAACAATAATGCATCAAATTTTCTATGCTTGCCCTTATCTGGAGCTCTAGCATTCCACATCATCATCATGTTTCCTACAAACTTTCTTGGAGAAGCCTTTTTGTCATACAAATGTTTGACTTGTAATTGCACTTTAGCATTTTAGTTCTGAGCTTCTCTCCTTATTTCATGCAACTCTATCAGAGCATCAACCCTATATTTCATTTCATTACAAATATCTTCATCATATTATTGTACAAATTTGTAAATTTTTAGCAAGTTATTTAAGAGGCGGTCTTGCATCCAAATGGTATACTAGACCAAATGGAAAATTTACAATAGCTTTCTTAACAGTAAACCTATCTGCTCAAAGTAAAAGCTTTATTTTTGAGTCCCATGCTTTCTTATTTTTCTCAATCACCCTTTTGATAATCTTCATCAGACTCATATTACTTGATTTTGTCTGACCATTTCCTTGTGGATGATAGGGAGAAGAGTAAGATACCTGAATTCCATGCTTGTCACAAAAATCTCTAAAATCATCTGATCTAAAGCACATGGTACTATCAGAAGAGATCTTCTCTGGGACCCCAAACCTAATAAAAATGTCGCTCATTAGAAAATCAACCACAACTTTGCTTGTTGCTTTCTTTCAAGGGATTTCTTCCACCCACTTTGTAAAATAGTCAGTGGCAACAAGAATCCAAGAGTTTCCTCCACTAGATTTATCAGAGATTTCACTAATAAAATCAATACCCCGCTATTGAAAAGGGACTTGGACTAAAATTGCTCTAAGTGGAAAATTTCATAAAAATTTCAGCTTTCTTGAAAAACCTTTAGCAAGCATCACAAGTTTTCATAAACTTGTGGGCATCTTTGAACACTAAGGACCACCAATATAACACTCTCAATTTTTTGTGGGAAGTTGTCTTTTCCATGTAATGGCCTCCACAGACTCTGCTATGCATTTCTATTAGGAGTTTTAATGCTTTCTTTTCATCCTCACATTTAAGTAATACACCCTCTGGACTTCTGCACCAAAGTTCATTGTCAATTATTACATACTTAATAGCCTGCCACTTCAGGGTTATTTTTTCATTATCTACCATTCCTTCATGACATTGCATAGTTTGTAGATATTGAACAATCCACCTATGCCAGCCACATGTTTGCGTATCACATATAGGGGCAACATCTACACATCTTATCTAGTTTATTTTATTGGCTTCCAAGTTTATCTTGGCCATCAACTTAGCTAAACTATTTCCTCTCTCCAACTTGGTTATTTGGATATCTATATTGAAATCTTGGATTCTATTAAACCAGCTACACCTTCTACCGATAAATTATTGTTGAGTGAAAATATCCTTCATTGCAACACTTGGGACATAAG
The DNA here is from genome assembly GCA_007258455.2 of Sequoia sempervirens. Classification (NCBI taxonomy): domain Eukaryota; kingdom Viridiplantae; phylum Streptophyta; class Pinopsida; order Cupressales; family Cupressaceae; genus Sequoia; species Sequoia sempervirens. Next base: position 32,663 of record VDFB02036766.1, read on the forward strand.
TAGTGATTGTAGCTCTCCCATTAAGTATGTTCTAAAATTATTCACTACTTTCACCAATGCATAAGCTTGTTTCTCTGTCATATCATATTTGAGTTTTGTGTCCTACAAGGATTTTCTAAAAAATGCAATGGGTTGCTCAAAACCTTCTCCACTTTTTTGCAATAGTACAACTACAATTGTGTGAAATGATGCAAAGGAAAAAAATTGCATAGGCTTGGAGAAATCTAGTGACTTGATTACTGGATCCTCCTTTATAGCTTATTTGATACTCTTAAATTCCATACTAGGCTCCTCACTCCAAGTTACCTTTTCTCCTTTCTTCAACATTTTAGATATTGGGTGGGTAATCAATCCAAATTTTGTTACAAACCTCCTTAAGAAATTTATCTTTCCAAAGAATGACTAGATTCCTTTTACATTCTTTGGTTATGGGATTTTATCTATTGCTGCTACTCTTTTAGGATCAATTCTTATTACTTCTTTTAACATCATATGGCGAAGCAACTTTCCTTTTTTCACCCCAAACAAACATTTCATGGGATTCAAGGATATTCCATATTCAATTGCCTTTTTAAATACCTTCTCCTAGTGCATACAATGGTCTTCTTCTTTCTTGTTGTCTGCTATGAGGTCATCTTGGTAAACTACTAAGAATATATCAATAAAGTTAGAAAAGTCCACATCCATAGTCCTTTGAAAAGTAGCACCTACATTTGTTTGAAAAAAAGGAATCGTAACATAAACATAAGTGCCCCAAGGGGTAGTAAATGTAGTCTTATACTGCTCATACTCCATAACTGCAACTTGATTATATCCAAAAAACCATCCATTATAAAAAAATATCATAGCCGGTAACCTTTTTCATATAGATCCCATGTTGGGTAATGGATAGCTATCTTTTAATGATGATATGTTTATATTTCTAAAATCCACACAAAACCTTATATCACCATTATTTTTCCTCACTGGAACTAAGTTTGACACACGTGTAGAATGCCTAATTGGTTTGATGATACCAACTTCTCTTAAATTGACCAATTCTTTTTGCATCTTAGGTGTGTTGTGCAGTTTTGCACACACGCCCCACTTGGAGTAGGGACCCCCTTTTTGGGATGTCTTTTGACCTTTGGTTTTATAAGATTTGTGCTTTTAAGGTCTTGAGATGTTGGTCTTACTGGTTTCGGTCTTTCCCTAGGGTTTGAATTGGTTAAAGTTGTGTTTTGGTGAAAATCTGGGTTTTGACCTGAATCCAGGATTTTCTAGCTCCGGCGGATTTTCCCGGGCTCTGGGTCATTGTCTGTTCATTGCTGAATTTTCTGAATTCGGGTTTCTGCTTGACTCTGGGATTTTTCGGTTTTGGCGGAGTTTCCCAGACTACACCAAAATCCTAAACTTCGTTAAAATCTCAATTTCTTCCATTTCCGCAGAATTCGTGTTCATCCGGATTTTCCGCGTGTCTTGGTTTTCTCTGAAATTCCATCCTGGGCTCGGGTTTCCAGATTTTTTCAGACATGTCTTGTCACTCATTAATGCTTGAGGTATCTTTGCTCAGATGTGAATATGGATGGATTTAAAGTCTTTAGGGCATCATTTTGACTTCATTATTCACTTGTCTTCTGCCTTGGCGTCTGAGTGCATTCCCTGTTCAAGCTTTGGTCATTGAGTTTTAGCTACTTGCGTGTGAGTTGTTTGGGCGCTGGTGTCGGAATTTTCGTTGCTTGGACGCATTCATTTTGTAGTCACTTCTTCGAGTTCGAGTTTCGTCTGGACTAATCCATGGTACGTTATCATTGGCCCTTTCATCTGTTTGCATGATGATTGAACTATTCTATGTTGATTGATGGTCATTTCGGGTTGGCTTATGCTTGGTTGCAATTTTGTATTTAACGAATTGGGGTTTGACCCATTTTTTTGTGAATCTCCATCACCCGCACTATGCACTACTTTTTTTACCCAATAAATGATGGATGGGTCAGTGTTGATGGGTGTTCGGGGTAGGATTTTTGTTTCTGGATGCGTAATTCATCATGTCTGGCGAGGTTGGGGTTTTGGGTGTTTTGCTCAAAACTTCTAAGAATGGTCAAACTGTCATGATTTTTTTATCCTATGCCAAGATTAAACTAGCCTTGTGAAGAATCGGAGCACTTTATATTCATCTTTAGGGATGGTGCTTTAAAACATGAATTTACCCTGGATTTCATGGCGGAAGGCTTATTCGTCAAAATTAGGGTATCATTGTTTCGCCATGAAGTTTGGTCATTCGAGGTCTTTCAAAATTTAAGTTCAAGCACATTCTGAATCTTGTTGGTTGGCGTCAATTTTGGAATCATTTGAATCCCAATTAGCAAGGTTTTACATGATCATTCAGTCGTTGGTTCGCGTGTTGTCATCCGTTGGGTTTCTGAGGTGTCCGCAGAATTTCTGCGCACCCGGATTTTCTCGGTTTCGGCCAATTCCATGGAGTAGAGCGAATTCTAGAGTATGTGAACTATCCGTGAAAATCCTTCCTACCTGGACTTTTCCAGTTTTCCTGTCTAGTTTCATTTCTTTTGATTTCCCGAAGATAGGATTAATGGAGTAAATGCTAAATGTTGATTTCTTGTTGCTAATGGATGAATTTCATGATAATCTTATAATCTTCTATCTGTACTAATGATTTATTTGGAAAATGATGTCTTGGTAGCAGGAATCCATCTAGGTCGAATTTCTCTGAAATTCTGCCCCGACTGGATTTTCCCGGTTTACCTTGTTTTCCCAGATTGTTTTACTTTTCTAGATTTTCAAAGATTGGCGATTTGTGATAGTTCTTAATTGCCTTATATGATCTTATGCTAACCTTTGGATTGGAATACGTATGATAATTGGATACTCATGACATTCTTTTGTGAATGTAGGCTGAATCAAGCAAGGCTGCAGCAGGAAAATCTAAAGGTGACACGAAGGGGTCCTCTATTTCAGAGGCAAAAATATTAAGGTTGGACACTAAGAGTCAACTCCCTGAAAGAAAGATATCTTCAGTGTGGTCTGAGGTTTCAGACACCAATGTTGGAGCGTGGAGATATGAGGAGTTTAAAGAGAGAACAACTTAGAAGGATCTGTCAGTCCTGAGATAGGGAATGATGAAGTCTGGATTGGTTCATGTGGATGAGTTAATACTTGAGTGTGCCCGACAGTATGACTTCGACACACAAAGGGTTGTCAGTACTGAGGGAAGGGTCTTGGCGAATTTCAGTCCTATTTTTATTGCCCAAGCCTTTGACATGCCAGATTTTCCTTCTGTGTGAGCTTTGAACATGGACTTGGCCCAAACATATTATGAGAATGAGCCAACCAAAGCTCAGCAGATGATTAATTCTTGGTTGGAAAAGCCAAAGTCACACTAAAAATTGCCCAAGCAATTGCACAGGGTTAGATTCATATCAGATATTTATGATGCAATCACATTCTTGAGCAGAGTAGCAGGTTTGAAAAGTGCTAGAGTGTTGGAAAGCTGGATGGTCCATGTGATCAACAAGATTGAACAAGGAATTAATTACCATTGGGCAGGACTTATTAGTGCTATGATTGACAAGAAATTAAGGGATGTCCTAGAAACAAAGAAGTTCACCATGTCTTCCTATGTGGTGTATGTGTTAGCTAGATTCTACCCATACAGGGGTTTGAATCCACAGGGGACATTTGGATAGGATATAGTCTATGAGATATATCCGGAATTACACCTAGGACACCGGGATTACCGAAGAGCCAATGATGCATTCACAATGCATATCACTAGGATACTTCAAAATGCGGAGCATGTGAGACTGTCAGATGGAGCAAAGGAATTAATAAAGAGATATGGGGCCTGGTTCATTCAGTTTCCCACCTTCTCTTACATCAGAATTGACGGATGCCCGGCTGCTCCATACAGGTTACCTAGGTACCCTACTGATCATATTGTGTTATTGGAAATTGTTAGACAAATATGTGAGTTTGATGCAATTGTCAAAAAGGAGAAGCATAAAACAGGTTTTGGTGGGGATTTCCCTCTTGGAATTGGCGTAGTAGAGGTGTTCCCTTCCATTCAATCAGCACATGCAGCAAGGGATGAATTGGCAGCTCATGGTTTCTCCTTCCACTCCAAAAGTAAAAATTTTGATATCACTAGGGAAGCACAGAAGAAGGCTACCAAAGAGTATCATCATAAGGATGACCTAGAAGACTATTGGGCCAATATCAAAGATGATTTTGAGGCAAGGAAGAAAAGGTACTCTAGGCTACTTGTCGATGTGATTAGGCAATACAATGTTAAGTTAATCCCTGACCAGCTAGAGGATGATGGAAACCTGGTGCAAGATCATGCCTATGAGTCTGTTAAGGACAGATCAATTGGAGAGATAAACTGGAACGATGATGAGGTAACTGAGCTGGAGGACTTAATGGCTCCTATTATGAGATTCACTACTTCATGGCTAAAACATAAGGTTTGGGAGTTGGAGAGTGAGAAGGTACCCTGTACCTTTAATTTGATGGGAAATCTCAATCCTATGTCTACTTTAGAAGAATCCAGGGAAGATGAAACCAAAGGGAAAACTAAAAGGAGCTCACCCTTCAAAATAAAAATCAAAGGCCCTAAAGAAGGTGGGCCAGAACCAAAAAGAAAGCCAAAAGGGAAGAAAAGAAGTAGAGCTTTGAAAATAGGTAGGTCCTCTGATGAGGAAGGATTTGAAAAGCCAGAAGAAGAGGATGCTCCTACACCGCCAAAGAAGACAAGAATAGCCAAGGTTTCAAAGAAGAAAGGTTAGGATACCTCTAAGGATGAGCCTCTGATTGTTGATGTGGAGAGTTTAGGAGAAAAGACAAAGGTTTATTCGAGGAGATCAAGGACTCCATCCCCTAAGGAAACTGTGCAAAAGATGGATCCTCCTCCAGAATCACCAGTTGTGGAGTAACCTAGGGCTACTTCCCCTTTGCCAAGCGTGCCTGAGCAAGAGACTCTTCAGGAACATGAGACTAGTGGAGAGGTAGAACCTTTCAAGGAAGGAGAGCTCTTTGGTGTGGCAACTGGGCTTGAGGTTGAAGAGGAAAAAAAGCACCCTTCTCCACTAGTCCAGTATGAAGATTCTTCGGCAAGTAGCAAAGGTAATGGATCACCTGAAAAGGAAAACAGTCCTGTTAGAACCCCATCACCGGTGCAAGAGGTGGAGATTGAAGTAGGTGATCAAGCTGAGCAGTTCCGTGAAAAGGAAGAGGATAAAACAACATAACAGCATGAAGAGGCAAAAATAGAGGAAATTCGGGTAGAACTTGTTGTCCCGGATTGGCTTGAAAAGGAGATCACAAGGAAGAAACAAGTTGTTGTTGAAGACACTCCTTTGGATTGGGATGAGATGCTATCTAATATCGGTAAAGGTAAGAAGAAGAAGGCAGACAAGGTAGTTTCAAGAATAGAAAGGGACGAAGTGAATAACAGAGTAATCCACATTGCCACCCCTGCTGCAGAAAAGACTAGAGAAGATGTCACTGGTGAGGATTATAATATGCAGACTTTTAACCTTGGACCAGCATCTATGGAGCAAGATATTGAGGAGTATGAAGGGTCCAATGCTATGATAATTGGCAGATTAAGGAAAAAGACTCAGACCAAGCATGAGTTGAGAAAGGAAAATGAGAGACTTAAGAAGTGCTTGGAGGATGTAATGAAACCTCTACAATCTCTTCACCCATCTTCCTCTACTACTCCTAGTTTCCTGCCCAAGGAAACTATTTCCGAGATTGAGAAGATGAAATCCTTTGCTCAAACTACAATGGATTGGTTAAAGGACGCGAAAGTAAGAGGAGACAATGCAATCAAGGATATCCTTTCATTTGGGAAAGATACAGTCAGAGCCAAGGAACTGTTGGAATATGTGCTATCCCAGGATAAGGAGGATATTGACCTCCTACTGCAGAAGTCCAAAGTAATTATGGAATATGGAAAGGATCAGTTGGTTGCAGATGGGATCCTTTCTTCCTCTAGACTCAATGAGCCTTGGGAATGGTTTGAGGCTTTGCAAATTCGGCAGAAGGCCATGAGGAATATTTAGAAGTGAAAGAAGTTGATAGATGGTGACCTGACTGGAGTTTATGAGGGATGCATTGCATTTTTTGAGGTCATGACTGGTAGGAGGAAGATTTCTCCTAAATATCTGAGCCTAGAACAACTAAGGGAATGGTGGCATGATGTGTATGCTCCTGAATCTGAAAATGTCATAACGGGTCACCAGTTGGATGATGCAGCAACTTATTTGGCAGTGATGGATAAGTATCAATCTCATAGGGATGATTGGAATAAGACTATTAAGCAGTCAAAGGATGAGATTGGCTCCATTGAATTTCAGCTTAAGATCTTGCCTTTGCCACTTGTCATTGAGCTAGATAAAGTGTTTTTGAAGGTTCAAGGATCGTTGGACCAGAACAAGGATAAGGGAGGCGGTAGTTAATGCCATTTTGAGATTTGTGCTTCCCTATTATTATAGGGCATGTATCGATCTGGGATACATTGGGGAGTGTGTCTAGGCCGACCTTGATGATGTATCGGCATTTAATGTATACCTTATTTTGAAATTCCTAAGGCCGACTTGTTTGGGCTGTTTTATTTTGTAAATGTTTGGCTGGGCCAACATGTCTTAAGAATTTTTTATAAAGGGTATTCATGCCTCATTGTAAAGGGCTAAAAAGAAAAGAGATAATAGAGTCAAGTTAGATCAGTAAGAGCTAGAGCATTTTGTAGTAGAAGTAGTAGTCAATTTCTTGAAGCAAATATTGTAACAAAACAGTAGAATTGTTGCAGCATTTTGGTGATCTAATACAATAGAAGGCATTGTGGTTTTCTTGGTGAAATCTCTTGTGTTAGTTTATCTTGCATGGTTCTTGTTGTTTCATCTTTCAAATTGCTTAAAGATTTAGAATTTAGTGTCTTGGAATTAGATTAGTTGGTGAATGATGTTCATGATTTCATATTTGGAATGTTTGTAGCAATCTCTGGTCTATACTCCCAGTAACTATCTGATTGTAGTAGGCTGGTGAAGTCAACTTGGACCATATATTTACATGTGCTTAAGTTCGATTGTGGATGAATATCTATGATTTGAAAATTTATATACCTTAGAAGATTGCACCGTTCTTCTGATATTGCATTGTGGGTTGATCAAGAATTGGTTACTTGAGATTGGTCCATTCCAGATATCTATTATTTGCATTGTTCATTCTAGGAATAGTTTATATCTTATCATATTCTTGCACCCTTATCTTTTGCTATTTCTTTATCATCCGGTTAGATTTAGGATTTGAGATCATCATATTGCACAATCTGATAAATTGGAAAGATATAGTTTGCTTGTAGTAAGGTCCGATTGTGATTACCAGCATTTCACATATTATCTGAGTTGTTTATGCATTGTCATGACCTGACACCCGAGAGACCTTGGGGTCCTTTTTAATAACTTATTGTTGAAAATTACCTTTCAAGAGAGATAGGATATTGTATTATGTCTGAGTTGTTGCTGTGTAGAAAACACCATCAACAAGGTGCCAATGTAGGATTGATTGGCCTTTTCTTTTGCCTAAAAGGCTTAGCATCAGGTTTTAAAGGAATCTCATGTTGAAACAATTCTTCACTATAATATTTTAGATCATCATCAGACCAGGAAAACACATGCTTGTAAATTCTTAACAAGGCAATCAAAATTTCTTTGACCTAATGCTTCATTTTTTTCCAAATGTAGACTTTCTTAGTAGCATTTTCTATGCCAAGTTTAACATCTTCCAGATCCTCCTTATCAGTAAATTTTGGTTTATATTTTTTCCTATCAGGGCCATCAAAGACCCTCTCCAAAGCAACTAACCCTCAACTAAATGGTTTCATTGTAAAATATTTTCTTTTCCATCCACTTCTTCTATAAAAGCTCCAAAGTCAATTTCTTGACCTTCATATTCATCTACATAGTGGAAGAATCTCAAAATGTCACCATCATCATTAAAAACCTACTAGTTCCATATATTATCAGGAACTAAAGGTCTGATCTGCACTTCAAGTTTTGAAATTCCTACAAAGGTAATGTCATGGTCAGAGTGCACGATGTTGGCAAGCAAATTTGCAACCTGATTCTTACTCCTATTTAACCAGTCAATACAAAAGGCATCAAACTATTCTATTGAGTCCCAAACAACCTTTTTATAATATTTCAACCTATTACTTTTTGATGCATATCTCGACCTAACTTGAGAAACAACAAACTCTAAATCTCTAATAACCCTTAACTTCCTAATTCCATGTTTCTCAGCTAGTCTTAAGCCTAGTATCAAAGCTTCATATTTAACTACATTATTTGTACATGCAAATAGCAATGAAAATGAAAATTTAAAATTTTTACCACTAGGGGAAATGAGTATCACCTCTACACCTACTCCTTCTTTTGTGCAAGCACCATCAAAATGCATACTCCACAAGTCATCACTATTTTCTTGCTACAAAACTTCCTTTTCAAGAGGTGCAGGTTGTCCATCCTCCTCTTCTGAAAACTTTTCAACTCTGAATTTATCATACCAATATCCACAAAGTGAATTATTTCCTCTCGATCAATAAATTCAATCATGTGTGGGGCTCATGGCTCCCTCACAAGATTAATGTATTTTCCCTCAATGGGAAAAGTAGAAAAATACATGCCACACTACATGCTACCTCCCATACAGGCACTCCATTTTCCTGAAAATAACATACCATAATTAGGTGGGATGTCCACCACAAATTACTCATGAAAAATTCCTTAACTGGAAACACAACTAGTCTATATGGGACATTTGTAATTACTCCAATGACTAGGATTTCTCTTGAATCCATGTCATAACATTTGACATAAGCACAATTTATCTTCAAACCCATCTCCTTCATGATTTCAAATGGAATGATGTTAGATGAAGCGCCCGAGTCAATCATATAATTTTCAAAGATCTTAACATCAACAATTAGAGTCACATAAAAAAGATCAATGTTATTTGGGAAAGCTATGATAGTACTTTCCAAGTAAATTTAAGAGATCTCACTAATGGCTCTCTCTACTTCCTCTTTACTTTATTTCCACTCACTTTAGGCTGAGAAGAAACCCTTTTATCATCACAAGTTGTAGTAGCACCATTAATAAGGGTCACTTCCTTTTGTTTGTGTTCCTCAATCCTCATCATTTCTATTGTTGCCCAAATTTTCACCTTGACTTGGGAAAGTAACTAAAACATGTGAGTGGTCACAATTCACAATTCTATTCCTCAAATTGTGAGTGTTTCTAGCTTGTGTAACTGATGCTACTATCATACTTTGATATTCCTCATTAGAGGGTCTTCATAGAGATAGATTCATTTGATTTGTTTCCAAAGCACAAACATTATACTCAACATTGTTGTCTTCATGAGGAAAAATATGTTGATGATACGCATCTAATTTCTACCTTTGATTGTCAACATCAACCTCATGTGACTCTTCTTATGAAGAAAACTCTTCTTTGACAAAATATGATCTATGCATAAGCACATGTATCTCCTTACTATTTTCTTGAAATGACTCATAATCATTAGGCTCATTTTGTTCTTCTTCAAACTGCTTTGCTACTAAGCATGTTTAGGAAGCATGTGGAAATTGGAAAACAATACACAGGGTGTTTCATCAATAAAATTCATAGAGTTATTTTGTAATGGATTAGGAGGAACTTTACTTTGTGTATTCTTTTGATTATTTTCGATTGGATTTCCATTATACCAATTGGTGTTCTAAGGATGATCTTGTATCCTAGGAGGTCTTTCATTTCATTGAAAATCAAGCTTGTCACTTGTTAGTCCCTTTTCTTTCCTAGCAAGTCTGTAACTAATGCCCTTCATGGAACCTGCTGGTTGCGCCCACAAAAGGATATGAAAATCACAGCAAAACCTATCCTGGGAATTGGACATTCTAGCAGGCGACTAATATCTTTTCATGGTCACTCATTTAATTGTCAAACTAGGGAACGTATACTTGAAATGGAGTGGCACTGTATGTGCACTAAGAACTAGTTTCAGTCACAAACTATCAAAAAAAATACTTGGAAAGAATTCTACCTATGTTATAGGAAGGTAATGCAAAGTTCTCTTAACTCAACCATAATTTAACCAAAGCAGAAATCATAATAGCTACAAATGAGAAACAAACTATGAACTAGCCTTATGTTGGAGGAATAGACACATGGATGGATTACCGATGCTACAGGAACAATATAAGATTGAGTTTGCATAGAAACTTCAAGAATGAAATCTATCTGATGATCAACAAAAAATGAACGAATAACTAACTAACTACAGATACTTACTAAGTGGGCCCCCTTAGCAAGCATCAACTAATTATGCCAGTATTGAACTAAGAACTTCATCAGCTTTTATTCATAAACTCAGAATGGTATACATTGTTCTGCTCATATGAAAACTAACACAAAACTCTATCTCTTATTATCATACTAACTCTTACATGATATCATTTCTATCTCGTTATGCTTTCTCACTCACACAGGAGGAACACTTATTTAAATCAGGAAAACAACTAACTAACTAACCCTAACAGAGAAAGATGTGGATGCAAATGTATCCTAGAATTGAGGAACAAACTAAATAAATGAACTTATCCGCTCAACATGATTAAGAGAGAATTCAACATTCCACTCTTTCCAAATTAATTGACATTTAAATTCCTTCCCAACAATTTTAGTCAAAGAGTCTTTGCCAGAATAACTTCCTTGAAGTTGTGCAGGAAATGGACTTTACTGCAAGGCCAAGATTAGCTGCGCTTGACTCATTCATACTTTCTTCAACAACTTGCAAAACACTAGGCAACAGAAAACATGCATGGTAACTACATGATATTCATTTATTAATCACATAACAAATTTACTTCATTATTCAAATACTACATGCGTTATACCAGTCATTTGGGAAGTCAAACAAGGTAATAAATATAGACATATCAACATGATAGGCTATAGGAATATAAAAGTGTATTGCTAAAGGATATCCCCCAATAAAAGGTTCCTAAAGAGTTAAACAACCATGAACAACAAAAGTAAGGGTATTAAAAGTACACCATGATACCCAAATTATGAGCATATTTTGGGCTCATCATTTTCCCCCTACTTAATCTAATGCTGGTCCTCCAACATTAAAATTTTTGGTGGTCTCTCTGAAATCAATGGTTGAGGAATGACCCTGAAATGAAGTTCTGAATTTATAATAAAAACCTCTGAAACTATACCACCTTTCATACCTATGAGCTTCTGTATCTTCATTAATATTTGTAGCTCAGTAGGGATAAAGAGGCCACATCAACATAGGAGGTCTAAATGTCAAGGGAAACCACAATTCAAACCTCTCTTGAAGGCCAAACTGTATGTATATGTTTGATCTTCTGAGAGCTGCCGTAAAATTCAGGGGACTATGAGGCTCAAACTTTCTTAACCCAACAGTCAATCTCTCCCATCTCTTCTCAATTCTGGAGTATGAAAGCTTCCAAAATGAGTACGTTTGTTCTTGAAACTCATCATACACCTATTTTCTAAAATTGAATATTTTCATCCTAACTGTACTATTATTGAGGCCATATGCCACAGTAAGCCTGGTTTTCAACATTGTATAGGGGTCTAAACTCTCAGGGTGCAATGGAATAGGCTCATCCCTTTTGGCTTCTTCATATGCTTCCAATTGCCTGCCATAATTAGCTTCGTTTGCCGCCCAAGAAATGAGTGATCTTAAATGAATGTCACCAATGTACAGAAGTGGATTCCACTCTGTTTCAGAGGGAATTATAAAGCCATGTAAATAAAATTCGCACAAAGAATTCCTTAGCCAATTAGGAGCCGCCTGGTATGCATCATAGAATTCTTTAGCAGTGTGAATAACAGGATCTAGATTCTTGGAAATTCTTATTAATTGGAACCACAAAAATTGTTCCTTGAGACACAGAGCATTAAATCTAGGTGGTGGTCTACACTCCATAATCTTACCAGTTATTGTCATCATTTCATTCATTTTCTCCTTTAACTCCTAAATTTCCTATTTCTACCTTTCAATGTTTCTTTTTAGTTTCTTATTTTCTTCCTCCCAAAGACTTTGTTGCATTTCAGTCTTGGCTAGGTGGCAGAAACTCAAGGTTTGCAATGTGACCGATCTCCATGTGTTTCTAAGATATTCCAAGAATTCAATCAAAAATGTCTTTTTGTAGACAACCATGGCTTGACAAGTTTCAGGGGGTAATGAAGCTTCATTGGCCACTTCCAATTGTTTAGGTTGTTCTTCTTCTTGCTGCAGGATGAATTCTTGTTGCTGTAGTGGAGAAGATTGCGCTTCCTCTGAAATCTACATAGATGCAATAGCCAAGTCATCGAGACTTGGTACCCCCTTTCATTATGCTCAACTTCCCTTGTCTCAATTTTTTCTTCTTCATGAATAACCAATGGACTTTGTGCAATATTCTCATATACATCCTAAGAGACATTATGTTCAGAACCTACAGATTCCTCTGAAATTATGATAACTTCAGGTTGAGGTGAAGCAGGGGAGACTTTACATTGTTTTCTTGTTGAAACTCTTGTTGGCAATGTTGTAGCTGCCAGAGATGCTCTCGTAGCTTTCCTCTTTCTGAATTTCCTAGAGGGCTCTGCCTTATCGGAAGATGATGGTGAACTTGTGGTGGCAATAGGCGTTGATGTAGGAGAAGATGCTACAAGAGTAGAGTGTTACCTTTTCTGAGGATGAGGGTCAGATTCTGGGGTTTGTTCCACCCCAGATGACTCTCCTGTCTTTGTTTTTCCTTTTTCTCTCCTACTGGTAGACCTAGTTTGTACCTGGGTAGAGGACTCTAGTGTGAAGGCTGAAGGACTAGGTGTTGCAGGAGCAGATGACCCTTGCCCTGTTTTCCTACTGGTAGATGCTATTTTCTCTTTCTTTTTCTTAGGCCATGGAGCAAGGGCCCTAGGGGGTTCTGGAAGTTGTAGGCTCTTTTGGGCAAAAAATTCTTGCCAGGAAAAAGGTGACACATCCCTCAAAGAGCATTCAATCAATAGTTTTATAAGGACATGGTGGGCAATAGAGTTATCCTTTCGCTTCTAGGTTTCATGGGCACATTGTTCCAGAAATTTTAACAAAAAGTTTGGGACATTAACAGCTAACCCATGCCTCATATGACTCAAGAATTTAAAATGGTAGGAATGTAGGTAAGAAAAATGGCCTTCACATGTTAAGTACCTAATTATAAAAGCAACATATTCCAGGAAACGGGGGAGGAAACAACACTCACTTGCATCCTTGATTAGAGACCTCCAAGGGTCCATTAGTTGGTACTTTAAATTCTGCTCTAGCAGAAACATCATCTAAAGAAAAATTCTCTCCTACAGCTGGAAGCCTGGTTACCTCTACAATTCATTCCTCAGTTGCAACTACTGTTAAACCCCATACTGTAGCCTCTCCTTCAGAAAGGGTTCTTAAAAGTTTGCCTACGACTTCCTCATTGAAAGTATCTAACCTAAAAAATGAGTTTAACCAACCACATAGGCCGAATTCTTGAATTTCTTGAGGATTTTGTGTCAATATCTCATGAGCTACAAGCTCATGTCTTACCAGTTTACCACCCATATTCACAATTGTCTCAGCTGAAACTTAAACTCTTTTTTGAAAATCCAAAGAAAACTTTTTACTTTTCTGCTCTTCTTTTTCTGCCCTGCTGTCACTTTCTCTTCTTTTCCAAGAATGAACCCAAAAGATATTTGCATGTATTGATTGTTATAGCTACTTAAACAAGTAGTTTTAATTGTGATTTAGGATAAAACATACAGTCATATTTGGAAAGTACAAGAAAATAATAAAGAAAAATATCTGAACAGTTGTGAGAGTAGCGTAAGTGAAATGGATTACCCTGCCCCCTACTTAAGATATGACATGTGTCAAAACGTGTACTAAAGAATAGGTGGAGATCAGGCAATAATGACTGATATAGACATAGTAGTAAATGAATAAAATGAAATAAATCAATGATGTGACAACAAAAGCTATCACATACCTTTCAATAAATGCGTGTACATGCTAAGAAAGATGACGGCTTTAGCTTGAAATGATAGTTGGGAATGAAATCATAATTAAGGGTGGTGCGGATGAATGAGGTGGATGGGTGACATGGACAGATGAGATGTATGGATGGAATGGATGGAGTGGATGGAAGATAAGGAAGTGAGATGTGGCGATGAGTGGGAACGAAGAAAAAGGGTTTCCTTAAAAAGGAAACCTTTATTATGAGCATGCATTGTAACATTATGGTGAAGCTACAAGAGAAGGCTAAAGCCTTTTACTACAGGAAGATTAGTGGTAGGATCCTGAACAAACTACTACATAAATTCTTCTTTTGAGACTGGCTTACGATACAACCGAAGACGGTTTCCATTAACCAGTAGCTTGAATTGAATAGGATCAATTGTGACTAATTGAACTAAACCATTATCAAATACATTCTTAATTTCATATGGGCCAAGCCATCGGGTGGTGAGTTTACCTTGATTTTCTTTATACCTCAAGTCATAGAGCAGCGCCCAATCACCGGTAGAGAATTGCTTAGTTTTGATATGTTGATCATGCCACTTTTTCCTTTGCTGCTGTATGATTTTAGTATGCTGCAAGGTTGCTTTTCTAATTTTGTTTAATGGATTCAGCTACAGGAGTCGTTCCTTTTGGGCTTTGGAAATGTCAATATTAAGATCTAAAGCAGTCCTCAAGGTCTTGTGCTCAAATTCTATTAGCAACATGGCAGTCTTTCTATAGAGTAATTCAAAAGGAGTAAACCATGTAGTTGTCTTCCACGTTGTCCTATAGGCCCATACAGCTTCATGAAGTCGATTGCTCCAATCTTTCTTGTGTAGCTGAACTGTCTTTGTAAGTATCGCCTCAATTTCTCTATTGGTAACTTATGCCTGACCATTAGCTTGAGGGTGATAGGGGCTAGACTTCCTGTGTCAAGTCTTGTAATCATTCATTAGTGCATTGATTAAATTAGATGTAAATTGAGCTCATTGATCTGTGACAAGTTCCCTTGGGACTCCAAACCGAGTAAAGATCTGCTCATACAGGAATTCAGCAATCTTGTTGTCACGGGCATGAGTCATTGCTTTCACTTCCACCCATTTGGTTACATAATCAGTATAAACTAAAATATATGATTTCCCATTGGATGGAGGATCAATAGGTCCAAAAAAATCCATGCCCCACTTATAAAAGGGACTAACTACCACTTGAGGATACAAGGGCATTTCATCAGACCTTCTTGGTCTTCCCATGTGTTGACATCTTTCACATTTCCTGGTATAGGTTGCAACATCTCTGTATAGTGTAGGCCAATATTATCCAGTAACAAGCACCTTCATAGATGTTCTTTTGGCTGCAAAATTCCCACCGCATGGCTCATCATGACAAGCATGTAGGATGTCATAGGTCTCATCTTCCCTTACACATCTTCTCATGACTTGGTTAGGTCTTGTGTAGAATAAACAATCTGCAATCCATGAAAAGTTAAAACTTTTCTCCACCAACAATTATTTTTCTTTTGGGGAAAAATGGGCTGGAATTTGGTTGACTTCCAAGTAATTTGCAATATCTGCATCCCATGGGGTGTGAGTAGCAATGAAAAATAGATGTTCATCAGGAAACCTATCATCAATTACCTCTAGTGTGCCAGGTGTAGTCATTTGAAGCCTTGATAAGAAATCAGCAACTACATTAGCCTGTCCTAGTTTATCAATGATTGTGATATCAAATTCTTGCAACAATAGGAGCTATCTTGCTAATCTTCCAGATATGACAGGCTTATTCATGAGGTACCTTATTGCTGCGTGGTCTGTATGAACAAATACTTGGTAACCAGTAACATAGTGTCAGAACTTGTTTAAAGCATACACAACTGCTAACAATTCTTTTTCTGTGATAGTATAATTTAATTCAGGACCTTGCAAGTTTTTGCTAATAAAATATATAACATGCTCAATAGAATTCTCTTTTTGTCCTAAAACTACCCCTATTGCATAATCAAAAGCGTCTGTGTGCATATGGAAAGGAAAAATCCACTTCGGTCCTTGAAGAACAGGTGCCTGAGTAAGCAAGTTCTTAAGCTACAGGAAAAATTTGTCACAGGCTTCAGTCCAACTAAATTCAGAATCCTTAGTCAACAAGGCATATAATGGACTAGCTATCTTGCTGAAATTTTTGATGAATATTCTATAATATCCAGCATGTCCTAGGAAGCTTCTAACATCCTTTTGTTTTGTAGGTGTTGACAAAGTTAGAATAACTTCTATTTTTGCAGGATCAACTTGAATTCCTGCTTGAGAGATATGATGGCCTAAAACAATTCCCTCTTGCATCATCATGAAGCATTTCTCACTATTCAAAGACAAATTTTGCTCCTGACATTTTTTCAACACCTTTTCCAAATTGGCTAATGCTTCTTCATAAGTAACTCCATAGGTAGTGAAGTCATCAATGTAGATTTCCATAGAATCATGAGAAATATCAGCAAAAATACTGATGACTGCCCTTTGAAATGTTGCAGGTGCATTACACAGCCCAAAAGGTAAGACGGAGTAGGAAAAAATACCCCATGGACTGGTAAAAGTTGTTTTATCTTGATCTTCAAGGGTGATTCTTATTTGATTATAGCCACTATAGCCATCCAAAAAGGAGAAATAATTTTTCACAGACAATGAGTCTAGTACTTAGTCAACAAATGGAAGTGGAAAGTGATCCTTTTTAGTTGCTATGTTTAGCTCCCTATAGTCTACACAAACTCTCCATTTTCCACCCTTTTTAGGGACAATTACCAATGGAGACACCCATTGACTATCTGAAGTGGGGTATATAAAACCAACATCAAGCAATTTTTGAAGCTCTGTTTTAACTATTTCCCTAAGTGCTGGATTTATCCTTCTTTGAGGCTGCCTGACAGGTGAATAATCCTCCTTAATATAGATCCTATGAGTACAAAGTTGAGGATCTATTCCCTTCATATCCCCATAGTCCCATGCAAAAGCTCTATGTTGTTCATGCAACATTGTGACTAGGGTAGCTTGTTGAGATTGAGGCAGCTTATTATTTATATTCAGACAATAGCCTGGAGACACTTCTACTTCCCTGATAAGATCATTCATGGAGGCTTCTGATAAAGGTGGTGTCTGTATTTCATATGGAAGTAAAATTATGATAAACTGCATTTGATTCAGGTGTCAGGTCCTCATAATTTAGTTGTTGCAGGAAACACTACTAAACACAACTATCTACAACAGATGGGCTACTTGGACCAGGGTTGGACTACAAAATATGTAAAAGCAAGTAATCCTCACTTTGAAGCTGTGAGAATGGATTAGTTTGCAACATCATTAGTTGAGCCAATGAATTGATTTCTTCAGTTTCCTCTCCTAAATCTGGCCAAATTGGTTGAGACAAGTCTGGCTGAGGCTGAGTAGGTGGGTATAAAGCCAATTTCTTTCTTGACTGACCATCTTAAATTGTCATGTCTCCTGAGCGGCATCCTATAAAAGCATTAGTAATGGCTAACCATGGTCTACCTATGATAATAGGATATCCTCCCAAATTTGCCTTAGTGGACAATATGGTGAAGTTTGCTGGGTATTCCCAAGACTCAAGGATGACAATAACATCTTCTACCACTCCATCAGGCTTTACTGTGGAGCTATTAGCAAGCTGCAGGATGGTAGTTGTAGACCGAATGTTTAAGATATTCAAATACTCCATTGTATTTTTGGTCATTACATTGATGGCTGCACCAAGGTCAATCAAAATATTCTTTACTATCTGGCTATTAATATTTATTTGTACCATAGGACTCCCAGGGTTGGTATATTTTGGAATGATTACCTTCCCTAACATAATATCTGCCAACTGTCTTAGAACATGGATAGTTTGGGGATCCTTTTTCTTTCTTTCTAGTTTATTTAAATAGGCTTCCTTAATGGCTTTTTCATAAATTGGGACATCCTTAATGGCTTGAAAAAGGGGTATTTGAATGTGTACATTCTTCAGTTGATCCAAAATATCAAAGGTAGGATCTTCCATAGAATTTGATGTAGTAATTTGCAATCTCTGAGGAAAAGGCGGTTTGTCCTAATGCTACAGGGCAAGCTCCTTAGAGACAATATTTGATACTGGTATATGTTCTGCAGTATCAGTTAGTTTTTCAGAGGTAGAGTCTGGAATCTCTATAATTACAGGTGGCTGTGGAACACGAAGTGTGGTTCCAGATCTGAGATGTATATCATGAATAGTCAAGGCATAAGCTGGATACTGATTGACTTCTGTAGAATACATAGGTTGTTGTTGTTGTTGCTGCTACTTATTATTAGGATTTGACAATGGTTGAGCAGGAATAGGCATTTATTTTGGAGGGACAGTATTTGTTGCAAGTGCTACAAGAGGTGGCATGAGGGCTTGAGGCTGTGGCTACTGAAATTGCAGAGAGGTAGGGGATTGGTTCTGCCATTGTTGTGGACTTCTCCATTGAGGGTTCTGTTGCCAGTTACCTTGGGGTGGAGTCCATTGTCCTTGTGGTTGCTACCAACCTCCTTGAGGAGATTGCCAGTGAGGACTCTGATAGTTAGGCCAATATGACTGAGGGGTATTCCAAGGGGGTGATGGACCATATGTAGGTTGCCACTAGTTATTATAATTAGAATAAGGATTACCAAAAGTTAAAGGGTCTTGAGGCATACCTTGTCTTTGAGCCCATGGTCACCTTTTTGTGACAAAGAATAGTTGGTCATCATCACTTTCTACCATCTTAAAGTCAGTAGGTAACTGCTTAGCCTCTACGTTAGCCACTGTCTTACATCTGCAATCTCTTTTCTTCTATCTACAATGTGGACAAAATTCTACCAAGATTGCTTCAGCTTCCTCTTGTTTCTTCCAAGCTTGCATAGTATCCAACCGTGTAGCCATATTGTTTATGATATCCTGCTTGAAATCAAATAGCAAATTTGTGATCTCCATCCATGAAACTCCATTAATAGAAGACTTTCCCACTGTGGCTTGATGACCTCTACCCTTCTTAACAATTGCTCGAGAGTAGTTAAGACATATTTTCTTGATATCATCCCAAGGTAGTTGGGTTATATCACCTCCTCCCATCAGGTCTAGGGCATCTATATAAGTATCATTTATTCCCCTTAGAAAAAGTAGTTTATGAGATTCTTCATTGAGACTATGGTCTGAATTCTTTTTCAGTGAAAACAAGAATCTTGGGATATAGTCTTCCAGGCTTTCATCCTCCTTTTGTTGAATTTTGAATATATCATCTCCCTTACTACCACTTATACAATATTCCTTCTACTTCTCAAGAAATTTTGTTTGCATGACTACCCAACTATCGACAACATCCCTTCCCAGACTCATGAACCATCTAAGAGCTCCTTCCTTCAAAGTAGAAGGAAATAAATTCAGCTTGTGAGCATCTGAAGTGTAATCATAGCTGCGACAGAGGATGTCAAACTCGAACAAGAAAAGTGTTTGGGTCCTCTATAACTAGTCTATAGAACTTGGGGAGTAATGAAGAAGGAATATTTTTAAAGTTATAAGTATCTTGCTAAGCAATGATGGGAAACTCAAAAGCAGGAGGTTGATTAGGTGGATTTCGTGCCATATTTGATTGATGGAGTATCAAAGAAAATGAATTTTCCTCAGGTTCTTCGTCAGCTGGGTCAAATGGCAATTCAACAAACAGGTTTTTAGCAAATGGATTGATATCTAGGTCTCCTTCTTCCTCAAATAGATTATAAGCTGGTTCAGGATTATGATCAATAAATGGAAGGTCAGGAAGGAATCTTCCTAGAGTGTCTCTTCTTCTATGCATGCAATAGAATGAATGGTGAATTGAAGGATTTTGAAAATGTTTGAATAACAGACTAAACTACTACTAAAAATGACTTTTGATAGGTTCTTAGCTTGACACCATCCCCGGCAACGGCGCCAAAAATGGCCGCGCCCACAAAAGGATATGAAAATCATGGCAAAACCTATCCTGGGAATTGGACATTCCAGTAGGTGACTAATATATTTTCATGGCCGTTCATTTACTTGTCAAACTAGGGAACGTATACTTGAAATGGAGCGGCATTGTATGTGCACTAAGAACCAGTTTCAGTCACAACCTATCAAAAATAAATACTTGGAAAGAATTCTACCTACGTTATAGGAAGGTAATGCAAAGTTCTCTTAACTCAACCATAATTTAACCAAAGCAGAAATCATAACAGCTACGACTGAGAAACAAACTATGAACTGGCCTTATGCTGCAGGAACAGACATAGGGATGGATTCCCGATGCTGTAGGAACAATATAAGACTAAGTTTGCACAGAAACTTCAAGAATCAAATCTAACTTATGATCAGCAGAAAATGAACAACTAACTAACTAACTACAGATACTTACTAAGTGGGCCCCCTTAGCAAGCATCAACTAATTATGTGAGTATTGAACTCAGAAGTTCATCAGGTTTTATTCATAAACTCAGAATGGTATACATTGTTCTGCTCATATGAAAACTAACACAAAAATCTATCTCTTAATATCATACTAACTCTTGCATGATATCCTTTCTATCTCGTTATGCTTGCTCACTTGCGCAGGAGGAACACTTATTTAAATCAAGGAAACAACTAACTAACTAACCCTAATAGAGAAAGATGTGGATGTAAATGTATCCTAGAATTGAGGAATAGACTAAATAAATGAACTTATCTACTCAACATGATTCAGAGAGAATTCAGCATTCCACTCTTTCCAAATTAATTGACATTTAAATTCCTTCCCAACAATTTCGGTCAAAGAGTCTTCGCTGGAATAACTTCCTCGAAGTCGTGCAGGAAATGGACTTTACTGTAAGGCTGACAATGATACATTTTGATCAATTTTTCGATGACCAGTCATCGGAATTCCAACAGATGTTTGTCGCTATTATTGCATCAAAATTTTGACGGCATTTGAAACGTCAAAATTATGGCCTGGCATCTAATGTATCAGTGCGAGATCAATTGCGCTTGACTCGTTCATACTTTCTTTAACAACCTACGAAACACCAGGCAAGATAAAACATGCATGGTAACTACACGATATTCATTTATTAATCACATATCAAATTTACTTCATTATTCAAAAACTAAATGCGTTATGCCAATCATTTGGGATGTCAAACAGGGTAATAAATATAGACATATCAACATGATAGGCTGAAGGAATATAAAAGTGTATTGCTACAGGATATCCCCCAATAAAAAGTTTCTAAAAAGTTAAACAACCATGAACAAAAAAAGTAAGGGTATTAAAAGTACACCATGATACCCAAATTATGAGCATATTTTGGGCTCATCACTTGCAACCTTATCTATTTTTCCTCAAGTGAAGATCCTTTCTCTATAGAGTTTTTTTCATCCGTATATGGGTTCTTTAGGATCCTTACATCATCTCTCCTCCCTACCTTTCTTGATACTCTTTTATTATTTTTAATGTGTAATGCAATCTTGAAAACCTCTCAATGTTTGGGGATTCTTATCTCACAATAGATAACTCACTTTTGAATCAAATGCATTGCAATAATTAACCAAACACACATTATCTTTCAACATAAAGTCAATAGGTAACCTTTTAATAGCTTTCTAAAATATGGTATTGAAATTAGTAACCATTTCATTGGATCCTTTATAGATATTATTAAACTCACTAAGCAAGAACCTTACATTTGTCTTATTGCTATATTGTTCTCTAAATATCCTTTTAAATTCCTCCCATGACCCAATGTTTTTTGCTAGTAAAGATCTATACCATTCCTTTATATCTTTAGTGAGTGACTACATAAATATTTTCATCATAACATCTTTAGCTGCAACCTCAAAGTTATCCATGATGTTACCAAATGACAAAGTAAATAAAATACCCCTTTCTCCCATGTACTTCAGGCTCTATTAAACCTAGGAGGGTGATCCCAATAGTATATTTAAAGGTACTTGTGTGCTGAAGTACCAAATACACTAGAAATGGATGTTTCTCCTTTAGATGTTTAATCGACACAATACTATAAAGGCTTGGCTCACCTCTATAGTAATGTATAATTGAAACATGGGAAATGTAATAAAATAAGCTCAACACACAAAAAAACTAACAATGAAATTTGATTTAAAATATGATCAGCTGATGTATTAACTAACACATGTAACATGAATAACACACTTAGATCAATGCCTCATCCTTGGAACGGAGTCTACTCAAACACATACATAATTTGATGACAATTTTCACACCTGACAATATATGAAGCTCTGAAATGTTGCATTATAGCATTTCAACATTATGTTTTAACCTTTACTTCTTACTAGCATCCTAGCACTCAGCCTAACATAAACCAGTAGCTTCACTCAAGCATTTACATACATTATTTGAATGGACAAGCAAGAATAAAACTAAACATCCACCAGAATTCAATGGAGATGAATAAAATAATTCTTGATTATGTTATTCATAATTTATAAAACCAATACATAGGAGAGTAAAATAGTCTCAAATTTGAAACATTCAACATTATTTTTCCAGTATTGTACCCAAAATTACATAAATATTGATAGACTCATAGCCTAAAACTTAACTCTAAAATGCTTTGTATTCACACTACTGTATTTTCTGTGTTAAATTACATAATAGCATCTCTTTTGAATGAGGTAGAAAGATAACATTTAAGGAGACACAAGAACCCTAAATTTTCATCAAAAGAAAACATTTGGCACATTTTGGTTCATTGATCTTCAACTCCCTTTGCTTGTAGAACAATCTTCAACCTACTCTTTCTTTTCTTGCTCCTCATCCCACTGCCCTTCAACAAAAAAATATTCTTCCTTTGTAGAAGCTTCATACCTCATCATTCCCCTTTGTTTGACTATAAAAACCACTTGCACTGTTCACTTACCTTTTTCCTGCAAAATATTTTATTCTCTTTTGTTCATTTTCACCATAATTTTCTCGAGAACTTTTTACGACAACAAAATAAAATTTTATTTTATGTGTGAAGACTCCCAGTAGCCACAATCAGACATCTCCAATTTGGTGTGAGAGATGAAAATAAAATCAATGATGGGCGATGGACACAACAACCATTGCTCATCGCTAATTTCAACTCGCTTTTCCACTAAAAAATGGAGATGGGCATTGTTCTAGTGAACATTCAAAAGTTCCTCCAGTCAATGAGAAACAAAATTTTAGTTTCCCTTTGCACAATAATAATTGAAAATTCATGTTTTAACTATTCACATGCTTCCATCACTTATCGCTATTGCGAAAAGAACATGGAGAAACCAGTGAGAAACAAAATTTTAGTTTCCCTTTGTGCAATAATAATTGAAAATTCATGTTTTAACTGTTCACGTGCTTCCATCACTTATCGCTATTGCAGAAAGAACATGGAGAAACCGGTGATGCCTGATGAAGAAGACAACCATGGTCTTTCCTATCGCCAATGTGCAACAGGAAAGGGCCTACGAATCCATGATGGGCGATGAGAGGACACAGCCATGGCACCATCACTGATTCAAATAGGAAATGCAAATCAAAATGGTGATCTGCGATGACGTTCTGGCGTGAAACCGTGCTGCCATGCTGCCGTGATTTCAAAATATCAAAAGTAAGAATTAAACTTTCTTTCCCTTATGAACATTTGAAATGTGTTTTATATTTTCCCCTTTGTATTTGCACAATATTTAAAATATTCAAAATATTTTAAATATTGACATTTGAAGTTTTAGAAGAATTTTGACTTTTAATTATGCCTGTGGACCAAATGGAGAAATTTATTGTGGAGAAACGATGACACTTGGAGTCAAGATTTTTTGTGTGCGGCCATAATCAATTGTTTAGAGAAAACAAAATTTGGTGAAATTTTTCCCATCTCTTAAAATTCAGGGACCTCCTTTGTAAACTGCCCCTGGGACATGTTTGCTGCAACATAAGTACATTAAAATAATGTATCAAATGACCTCCGATCTTGATGAAAATGGGGTTGTAGAGGTTTCAGATGAAAAAAAGAAATTGGAACTTTTTGGGACACCATTTTTGGCCATATTGCGATAAAAAAAACAATTAAATAACCCATCAAAACTTATGCTCGGAGCTTGAAACTGAGTAGGCATGTTACCATTTGACCCAGCAATTCATTGCAACAAACGGAATGGAAAAATGATTCATGAAGTGAAAGATATTAAATGCCAAAGTGACTCACTCAAGATTTTCTACAATTGCTGATTCTAAAACACTGAAAAAGTTCATCTAGAATAGGCTTTGAAAAATATCAAATGAGGAGCTGGAGGGATACAAACTAGAAAAGTTGTGGATAATTATATAGAAAATCATGGGGAACATTCACTTTGATGTGCAGGTCATTAGGTTGCAAAATAAAAATTCAAATGTGAGGCCACTTTCTGCAGATTTACATAGTTCAGTTTGCAAATCTGAACTTTTTGCAAACGGATTCAGGCTGAAAAACTTAGCAAATGGATTCATGGGTTTATTCCAACTGACAAGGGGCTTCATTACAGTGTGAATAATTTTTGAAAAATATCAATTGGGTTTAATACTCATAAGGCACAAAGATACAACATCACAAAGATGTCCTACTCAGAAAGGTGTAACATGTGCAAACAACAAACCAACTTCTAAGCCTCCAGACAGGGGCATAATTTTTTTATTAAAACTGATCATGTGAAGCTGCAAATAGACATATGTCATCTCCAATAGGTGTTCAATAGTTCCCCAAAGGTATTTTTCATGAAAATCCATGGGTTTCAAATTAGAAGCTCCCAAAGTGAGCTCCTTAGGCTTATTCTGCAGGGTACTTCTTAGTGCATTAGGAAAAATTTTACTTGGTCCCTCAAAATTTAGCCAAATTTTGTAGGTCCCAACAAATTCACCACAAATATTGTATTTCAAAATGTTAACTCAAGAATGGGTCACCCATATCATAATGTGATTACTAATGCAATGGACACATCATTGACTCAAGTTGACTTCTTGAAAAACAAAATGCTAGCACTAGAAAGACAAGTTGACAATATGAAAATATCAATGAAGAAAACCTACTCCTCCACACAATAGCTATGTCTATATCCTTTTGACAAGAGTATATATATGCCTCCCTTTACTCACAACTATGTTATTCCAAATTTCACTAAATATAGAGGAAAGGGAAGTCCAATGAAACATGTGAGGGAGTTTCACATGGCTTGCATAGATATTTTATTTGAACATACATACCTAATGATATTTTTCCCAAGAAGTCTCATAAGACAAGCACTTTAATGGTTTACCCATTTACCAATAGGGATACGAACATGGGATGAGTTAAACAACAAATTTGTGACATATTTTTCCTACAACATTGAAAATGACATTATCATAGCCACATTATTTCAAACCAAGCTTGAAGAAGGTGAAACTTTCATATCATTCTTCCAAAGATGGAGAGGCTTGGCTAGGAGGTGTCCTTGTGAGATACTTGAGAAACAAAAATTTTTCATGTTTGTGGAAAACTTGGTCACAAAATTGAAATACCAACTCAAAGTCCATTGTTGTACTACTTTTTTTGACCTTGTGGAGAAAGCAACTACCCTTGAAAAGAAAATTATTGCAAAAGGGGAAATCAAAATTTTCAATAAGACTCAAAATGCCTAGAGTACCTCAAACAACAAAACAAACTATTGGCCTCACAATAATAATTTCACAAATGATGGAGTTGTAGGTGAAAAGATAATAAACAAAACTGGTCCTACGCTCACTCTCAAAGGACCTAATACAAAAAATAACCTACCACATGTTCTTGAGAAAAAAAAATGTAATTCAGAATAACCAAGAACATGGACCTAAAAGAAACTTTCAACCCAGATGCAAATACACTCCCTTACCTTAGGGAAACCCATCAAATCCATCTTGAGACAAAATTTGCAATCAAATTTCATATGACTTCCAGAGGTGAAACATTATGACCTATGGCCTTTCAAATCATCTTGGTGGGATGACAACGCTTTTTGTGACTATCACCATACAAAATGACATAAGACTTCATCATGTGAAAAACTCAGAAACATAATCTAGGACCTTATAAAAAATGGTGTCATAGAGGTAGAAATCCATTGGAAAACTTCAAATACTGATCATACCATCTTTATAAATCCTTTGCATGACCATGGGATGGGGAAAGCCTGTAGTTCCAATACAAAGACTAATGAAAAAACCAATTATACCCATGTCACTCATGAATATATCATAAACAATATTTGAACCTTGGATGAGAATGTCAATACCATCACAATCAAGAAACTAGCAAAATGTGCAGTCACAATATGACGAACAAAGGTGACCTTACAAGGTGCTCCTCTAAATAGAAACCAAGAGCCCAATATAATATTTTAGACCATTTTTGGAAGACAACTGCCTAGATATCTATCCTTGAGCTACTTTCAATAGATTCCTAAACACAAAGAAATCTTGGATAAAGCCTTGGAAGACACTTCCATTCCCTTGGACCTTGATGTCAATTGATTCAATGAAATGATAGGATACTTAGCCAATACCCATCATGTCACCTTTTCCATTCAATATTTCTCCTCACAAAAGTCTAATCATAATAGCCATTTACACTTAGAAGTCTATATCAATAAACATAAAATACAACGAGTCTTGGTAGGTGGTGGAGCGAGATTGTATATTTGCACTTTAAAACTAGTTACAAAATTAGGTTTATCAAAAGCTTTCATGGAATCATCAAAGAGAATTATCATAAAGGCTTATGATGATGTAGAGCACTCTTACAAGGGTGTCATATCACTACCTATAATATTTTTTCGCACTATATTGTGATGGAGCAAAGTTCCAAATCACTTAGGAACAACCTACAACTCAACCCTCACAGCCAAGAACATAATAATCATGAAATATGTGAAAATTTATTAAAAGTTAAGATGATAAAATACATTATAATATAGACTTCTAAAGCCATGAAAAAAGCTAAATGGGTGAGCAACTAGCCAATATAGGAATATAGGAAATAAATCTAATTTTTTGATTTAATAAATTAAATGCGACTAAACTATAGTCTACCTAAGTAAAATTTAAATAAATATGCATTTACTCTAACACCCCCCTTAAGTGCAACTTAGGGAGAATGAAAATGCAAAAATGAAGATGCAGTATGGGTCTCAGCTATGTAACCATGTTAGGTACCCATTTAAAAGTACAAAAAGAAATCTGTCACAATCGGAGAAAAGGAGAAAAACCCTTTGGAAAAAAAACCCTCTACAAAAGAGAGAAAACAAAAAAAAAATGATGCATGGATGGAGGACTCAATCACACCCCCCAAGGACTACATACATCATGAAAATGATAAAGGACAATGAAGCCCTTGTATAATTGATAATCTCCTGCACTAATGGTAAAACATGATCCAATGCATACAAACTTGTCTCCCTTTAGGAAGAAACAAGGCCACAGATAAATGCAAGAAGGATGGTTTCTTTGAAAACTATCCACGCATCTCCTTTGCCAAGTATGATGATGTCATCAACTAATCAAGGACTTGCCTAGAAGATGGAAAACTTAGACAATGTGAAAGCATATAAGGAACAAAATCTAAAGATGATAAATAATAGCCTCCAAACAAATATGAAGAACAATAAGATAACAAGGTGGATGCTTAGTATGCCTATGCATAAGCAATCTCCACATTACAGATAGGTGGTGTTGATGTGTTTTTTATGCACTTCTCAACACAGGCAGTGCATAGGTGCACTACCTCTCTTGAAAGACAATCTTCCACAATCAGACTGCAGAACACTATCCCAAGGTCTCTAATGTCAGTTCTTGACAGTACTTGGAATATCTCAGTTGTTTGATGTGATTTGCTGGAATCACAAGGCGGTCTTACGTAGGAAATACAAAGCATGGGAGGTTGGATCTTGAAGTGGAGTTCTTGGGATGAAAGAGTTGTTATGCATTAGCTGTAGGTTGAAACAGCAGATCTGGACTCCATTTTGTCATTAGATTTGGCTTTACAATGTGCAATGAACCTTAGCATAGGTTACTCATTAAAAAAAAAGGAAAAGAAGGAAAGGAAGAGGGAAAGTTCCTAAATCTGCAATTAATCGTGAATAGTGACAATGGAGTTCCTGCAATGGACAGCCTCTTAAAACAATATCCCACTTAACCAGAGATCTCACAGTATCATGGAACTTGTGCTATCTTCTAAGGTCTGCAAATGCTTTGTCCTTCATTCACCATGTACATGCATGAATCAAAGATAAATTTTTTGGAGCAGCTCTGAATTCGAGCCTAGGCTAGCTTTACACATCTATTCACCATCAGCAAACAATAAAAAGTATGGGCTGAGAAGTTATCAACACAGCAGGAGTTTTCATGATCATAAGACAACATTCCTAAAATCCATTAAAACAAGAAACAGCTAACTAGAACAGCAATAAAGTCTAAGTCAAACATTTAACAACAGAGATTGAACCAAGCAACATGTGAGAAACTCAGAAAATGCACCAAGTCAATGTATTTTCTTTAGAAATTTCTGCAGCATGTCTTTACAACAACTCAACTCCACTTTGCAAATGAGAAGAGAGCCCTATTTATAGTTTTCCAAAAGTCAAATGAATGGCAAAGATTAATTGATATTGTGTGACCATGATTCATTACAAAATAGGGTTTCACCTACCCCCAATATATCACAATTTAAAATTACACTTTGTCATTTTCCCTATTTCATCACCAAGTGACAGCGCTATAGCTCTTTTGTCATTTAGCAAATCGTTGTTTTCACTGTAGCTACTCTTCAGGGAGTTCTTCATCTTTGGCGGGGCTATTCTCTTGCCTTTTAGAAGTGGTGTATTCAATGAATTTGAGGATGACCACCTGGAGCTTGTCTATTTCAATGATTTCATATCGCAACACCTAGTATCTCCATTCTTTCGTGTTATCTTCCAGCTTCTTCCAATCCTCATCATACTTTGCACCTTGGTCTTTGAACAACTCTGATTGATCAGAGGCTCGGGCAGCAAAACTCAAGAATTCCACAGTGATCTCACCAACCACCCTGTCCTTCATCTTCTCCTGGAAGTAGGGCTTTATCTTCTCTGGATCCATTTGTACTGTGGGCATGTCGTAGTCCATCATCAACTTTAGATAATGAGCACACTCTGCCCTAATTTACTTGATTCATTCAATGTCTGGATCCACCTTGCTCATGATTTGTTCCAGCCTCTCCCTCTGGTTGTCAAAGTCCTGCCGCCATACATCCATTAGCCAGTGATCATTTTTCTCAAATGCAAGCTCCTTCTCCCACATGGCGTCTGGCATCCGAAGGATAGCTTCGATCCTTGGAAAGGTGGAGTCGTAGGTCGCAAGGAAGTCAATACAGAGCTTCCTAGCACCTTCCAGGGATTGCAACAAGTCCAAGAACTAGTTGGTTGTTTGCACAACCTGACTAATTCCCATGTTTTTGACGTATAAGACTCATTAGAACCAGTCCTCTATGGTCTTCTCCAGGTTCTTCCTTCTTTCCATCTTATTAATCTGTTCCTTGGATAGCAGCTGGCTGCGGCTGTGGATGTGGTAGGCAGGTCATCCACTAAAGACCATTGATGTATGTAATCCGTTAAGGCTGCAACCTATTCCTTGAGCTCATCCTTCAAGATCTTATCTTATTTTATTAGATGTGCCACTATAGCCACTAACTCCTCAAGGTGCTTGACTTTTTGCTCTTTGGTAGCAGTTCCCAAGTCGATGGTGGAGATGTTGTAACTTACCCCAACTTGGCCAATCACAGGCATTGCTATTTGCACCGCTCAAGATCCAGACACATCCATTGTTATCCTGGATCAGACTTTGGGCTTTTTCTCTTTCTTTGTTGTGGTTTTGGCTCGAGCCAAGATGGCCTCTAACCTTGCCCTTGGGTCCTTTAGCACAGGGGTTCTTCTTTCAAGCTACCTCTCCAACCATTCAGGTATATCAGATTTCCCCTTTGGTGAATCATGATCACCCTAACCCTTCTTGGTCAAGGCCAAGATTTCCACTCCTTTTTCTTCTGGGGATTTTCCTTTCTCCTTGGTAGCATCTTCTTCCTCCTCATTGGAGTCATGGCCGAACACGAGGCATTTGACAGGCAGCATGGTGGGCAGATGCCGAATGAGACTTTCTTTTTCTACCATCTCTTCTTCTTTCTTTTCCTCAGTATACTCAGCCTCGAGGGTCCTGACAATTTGAGTTCCACCCTCAGTTAAATCCTCTTGCTTCTATTTTTCTGGTGGCTGCCCTTCTTCATCATGGGGTGATCTTTCTGCCTCTGCCTCGGTGTCCTTCAGCTGTTGTGCCATCTCCTCCTCGAGGTCATCATCAAAGGTTTGCACAGTTACCTTAGCACTGAAGCTATCTTCCTTGTTCCCACTCTCGGAAGAGCCCATTCCCTCCTCCTCATAAGCCACCTTGTCAATGGTTCGGTGTTCGTACTCTGGGT
Organism: Sequoia sempervirens; assembly: GCA_007258455.2. NCBI lineage: Eukaryota > Viridiplantae > Streptophyta > Pinopsida > Cupressales > Cupressaceae > Sequoia > Sequoia sempervirens. Next base: position 63,280 of record VDFB02036766.1, read on the forward strand.
GCTCATTGTACTCATCGGCCTCTTCCTCAATAGGCTTCGAGGCTTCCCACTCTCGTTCCTCCCATTCCTCATAGATCAGCATGGTGGCCTCCATAGCTGGTGGCTTTGTCGGTGGTTGTGAAGGATGAGTAGTAGTGAGGACCTACGCAAGGGCTGCTTGAAGGGTGGGGTCCATTAGGATCTAGGAAAGCTCAGGGGGAAGGTTCTACATGTGTCTTGAGAGAGCCTCGGGCATAGTGGTAGTGGGAATAGGTGTTGTTGTTGTTGCTAGAGGGAGTGATGTGATTGGTGACATGGCAGTGGAGGAAGGGGAAGTAGTCATGGCGGAAGAGGATTCAATATTAATTACAGACTCAACCGGAGGTGAAGGGGCAAGATGAACAGAAATGTCCATTGCCAGCGGGGATGCAACGACCATAGCCAGGGAGGTAGGTGGTGCAACAGGAGGGGCAGGGAGATCCAAGAGAGGCTCCAATTGATTCACATCCTTTACCTCCTCTTCTTGGGTTGAGGGTTGTTATGCAGCGCCCCCTTCCTGTTTGAGCCTTTTGGAAGGTGAGCCTCCCATTTCTTTCCTTGTGTAGACCTTCAGGTCTAGAGACTGTTCTGTTTCAGTCCCTTTTCTCTTCTTGGATCTGGTGAGTGGAGGAGACTTGGAGGTCCCACTAGTAGAAATGGTGGTAGCGGCATCCTTTGTGGCACTTGGCTCACTTTTGAGCCCTTCATAAGTCAAAATTATTCCTTACTACTTTAATTGAGCCACCTGTCCATCGATCCACTCTTTAGTGCAAGCCAAGACTAGCTTGGTTACAGTGTCGAGTTCATCGACCTCTTGCTCATCCAAGTCAATTGATGGTATCAGCAAATTGGTGACCACAGGGTACTTGGGGTGCATTATGGTGCTCTCATCTTCCTTGACTTGGTCCGGTATGGGGAAAGGTTGCACCTTCCTCAAAAACTGCAACGTCATTCACATGTAGTGCCTTGCCCGTACCTCTTTGTCATCCTGGCAATCCCCCTAGAAGTCCTCAATGTGATGCAAATGGGTGTACCCTAGTCCTAATTCCTTCTTGACGTAGCCATGCGGGTCTATCCATGGGCGAGTAGTGTGTAAGTAGAAATGGTAATCCTTCAGTTCTTTCTTAGAGTTACTGGCACACTAGGAAGTTTGCAGTCTGTACATGCCCTGGCCCAAAGTCATGGGATAAGAAATCCCTGCTATGTGTTTGTTGCTGAAGATTGGCTGTATGTGTTGGATTTGTTGGGAAAGCTCCAGAAGGATGATCTAGTCATTGGGGTACCGAGGCAATCTGTTTGGCCTTTCAGTGAAGCCCTAGGCATGGATGTATGTGAACTTCAGATACTGGATAAAGAGGAAGGCATACTATTTCAAAAGTGCCCTGGCACTGTGGGAGACCCTCCTCTCAAAGTCTCCAGTAATCATTCTGATAATATGGCCGGTGAAGGCATCATTTACTCTACAGTATTCCCTCTTGAAGTTCTAGCATTGGAGTTGCGGGTACCTGTCATATGCTTTGAGTCTTCGCCCTTACTCCTGATCGGGTGCCACAAACAACCCATTGTACTGTCTCTGATCTGCCAAGGAATAGACAAGATAGGAAGTCATATAAAATTTAGAGCTCTTCATTATGTTGATAAACTGCTCATGGAAGCAGTTGCTTATGATTCCTCCCTAGTAAAATGAAGTCTTTGTGGTGACGTCCTCATTTCCACGTAGAATCTACTCAACAAAGTACACCATCCATTCCTGAAAGTAGGAAGCCATAGGAAGACCCATAACTTGGCTTAGCATCGTGACCAAGTCGTGGTAATCTTCATGGAAATTGTTGTGGAATAATTCTTTAGGAACCTTCACAGTGCTGCCTCGCCTTTCCTTGAGCCAATGCAGATTTATTGACTTCTTATAGCCTATCAGATTACCATCCCATGCCGCCTAGCATTCTTCTATGGTGGAGACTTCCATCTCCTTAAAAGTGGGGATATGGAAAGTCCTTGTAATTCCCTCAGGCGACACGTCGACAAGAATGTTGCCCTCTATCAATGATTGTCCTTGTGTCTGGTTGATATGCTTCCCAACAAGTCATTACCAACTCAAGGGCCACAAGGGATGGAGGGAATCTGGCAGCCTTTGCTATTCCACTTTGCCTTATCAATCTTGCATTCTTTGTCATTGGATTGACCTTGACCCTCTGCATGAATTCGTCGATATCAACTTGGCCTATGTTGGTGTTAGTGATCTCCTTCTAATCTATGGTGACTTTTGAGTGGAGAGGCTCACCCTAGAATTGGTACTTCATCTGGTCCTTGTCTTCTTTCCCCTAAGCGGTCCTTCCTGAATTCTTCCCTTTGTCCTTTTTGGCAAATGCCCCTGAAGGTCCTACACCTGATTCCATATATCTTGCAAGCAAAGGCATAGTTAGCACAATAGATCACAAAAGCATTCATGTTAGCTGAAAATCTAAAGGTAACATCCATTTTGAATAACCCATCCATTAAGCATAACATGATCTTTATTTCCTTTGATGTTAGTTGATCTTTGATTAAGGGCATTTGGACACTTTGGGCCCAGAGGGATGGACTTCCTTGGTAGGAATGCTGTTTGGAAGGGAAAACATGGTGGAAGGCTCCCAGAGATTCTCTTTGGTCAGATTTTAGTGTTTTAACAGGTACGCAATGAACAAGACCAAAATTAAGCATGCGGGTCGAAGTTAGATTCCAGATTTGGGCTTGTTTGGATTGGTTTAGGAGAATCTAGAAGTCTTGGGCAAGGGAGCCATCTGGAGATGGCAGTTTGGAAGTGTAGACATAAAATGAAATTTAATTTTACTTTTGAACGTTCGAGCCGATGATATCGGGAAGGTGCTCATATTTCACCGTTTGTGACGGCAATCGCCAGACGAAAGCCTGGAAAGGGTAGCCTAGTAGTAAAGACCCGACAGGGGAGTCTGTCGCTTCGATTTCATTTTCCAAGTTCGGCAGTGAAAGGGAGAGTGGAGTTTGAGGCCCGAAGGACATCTGGGGAAGGGGTCGGCGAAAGGTTATGCCTAAGTAAGAAGTTATGCTGACAGCCGGGGCCAAGAGGACACCCAGCAGAGGGGGGGCACTGTTTAACATTGTTTTCAGCCCCACAGCGGACAGAAGGGTGGAGCCCGGATCCCAGAGGGGCGGTCGAGGGTTTCTCCTCGAAGGTGGATAAGGAAGCATAGAGACCCAGCACCCGAAGCCTGGCAGTAACTAAAGATGTTCTGAGTTTAAATCATATGCCAGTAGCGAACGAAAAGGTGGAGCCAGGAGGGCGGGATGCCGAGTGAGATTTTCTCCTTGGAATGGTGGACAAGGATAGGATTCCCGGGTGACAGAGTCCGGGGGACATGAGGTCATTTTCCTTATGTGGCATTCCAGTGGCAAAGAGGAGGTCGGGGCCAATAGGCGGGACACCGTCAGAGGTTTGCCATTAAGGTCGTCGTTGTGCCCACAGAACCCCGAAAACGGAACTCTGGGGTCTCGGGCCTGAGAGACCCAAAGGGCGTCCACTTTTCTTTGAAATGCCCGTAGTGAGGAGAAGGGCGAGCCGCGGTAGCAGGGAGGTTGGTGTTAGATTACTTTTTTTATGCAGTGGAATTTCAGTGGACTTCTGAACAAGGAAGTCCTACGGGCTGGGCTCGAAGGGAAGAATTGCCGCTCGAAAAGATGGTTTATCGTTTGAGTTAGGACGGCCAAGACAAGCCCCGGGCTCGAAGGAGACAATCTCCCTATGCGAAGAATGGACAAGGTGAGGAAAAGTCTCAGATTCATGACGAGGGCATCATTGAAGGTTTCTCAAGTTTTCAACACGTGGGTTTTGTGCACAATGTCAGTTTTTATCATCTTCATGCCTTCTTAATGTATGTTGTTCATTTAAATCCTTAGAAATCACAAAATAATGTGCGGGAGGGTAAACAGAGGGCCTACCTCAAACACACGATGTGGGGAGATGTGGGATCCACCTACGATCGATAAAGTAATGCCAAGGGCGATGAACGTGAGGGTGTTGAAGACGGTGGGCTCCCCAATTAAGTTTTCCAATCACACTGCAAATGTATCAGATGATAATGATAGATCGGAGTGGGTCTTTTATACCCCTAATTGCAATTAATGACCCCATTAAATGTAGGTACAGTGAGGAAAGGGTTGGTGAGATTGAATGTTGGCAACGGCAGTAGGAAACCTAGTGTCCAACAGCCAGGAGGGCGCAAGTTGGCGGCCACCTTGAATATTTTAGGTTGATTGGGACGGCGACGACGAGGAGCGAGTCGGGACCTGGATGGCAGATAAACCCGGTAGGGGAAGCCTGGACGGCTGGGGCCGGCAGGGCCTGGAGCCGTTGGAAGGGGCGAACTGCCAGAGTGACCCCGCGAGGCAGCAGAACATGACAAAATTTAAAAAGGAAGGCACGGTCAACTTATGGTAGGACTTGAAAGGAACACTGACCATCCGAGACACCAAAAAGTGGGGCATGTAAAATGAGGTGGTGACAAAAATGACCTGACAAGGTGAAAGAAAAGAGGGTCCCCATTCCAAATGGGGTGTGTGTGCTGAGGGCACAACAGGTGGGAAAAAGAAAGCCTCTAGGGCCAATTAGAAAATGTTGTGGTGGTTACACACACCACAATGCCTCTAGTCACCAAGACTAAACTCATTCCACTGATCCACAAGAGTTTATCAAAGCCCTCATAACGCATCGTGCAAGTGTGAGGTCATAGATGCTCATACCAGCAAGAGGGTACGTGGAAAAATATAAAGGCTTAAAATGATCGATGCATTGAGAATGTGGGATAAAACAAATAGCAAATAGAAATTCCCAAAACCCTAGCACCACAAATGTATGTAATGGAGCTTTCTAAAGTGTAATGCATCAGCTCAAGACAAAGAATAATCTACCAATCACAAGTAAGTAGCCAATGCAAACATGAAATTGCACCCTCAAGAATGAAGGAAACGTCACTTGAAAAAAAACATTTCAATGAAACAGTCGGGACCAAGGAGTGGTTCAGGTGACACCAAAATGTAGCCTTTATTCATGTGCCTCCTCCAATAGAAACATGCCTCCAGTGAAGAAACGTTAGCAAGTCTGACACTTTCACTAGTAGAGACATCTCCCCCTCTTTGGAAAATCATGCAGCTTGTAGAGAATGAAATCCATAACCAAGAGCAAATGAAATTGGGCCTCCTCTCTCCGAAATGCCTCTAGAGACAAAAATGTGTGGCCTCCTCCATAAGCTAGAAATAACTACAAAGGACTTTAGATCTGCATAGAGAATCAAATCGGTCTTCCAAATACAAACCAACAATAATGGAAACAACTAAGCTGAAATGGGAATTTAATATAATTCCAAACGCTGAATTTTTTCGGATGAAAAGATATATTTGCAAAGGAAGATGCGTGATAAACCTTCTACGTCCCTTTCAAAAAGGCCAGATTTAACCGCACAAAATATGCACTACATAAATCTCAATAAATTTGTATGTTAACCACACGAAGGTTTGCCAAAACACTAGTGACCTCATCTTTCAAGCTCGCCAATAGGAAAAAAATCCTCGGTGGAAGGAAGGGTAGGAGTTTTGCTTTGATACCATGATGGGGCAAAGCTCCAAATCACCTAGGAACAACCTGAAACTCAACTCTCACAACCAAGAACATAATAATCACCAAATATGTGATAAGCTTTATTAAAATCTAATATGATAAAATACATTATAATATAGGCTAATAAAGACATTAAAAAATCCAAAGGGGTGAGCAACCACCCAATACGGGAATATGGGAAAGAAAACTAGTTTCCTAGTTTAATAAATTAAATGCAACTAAAATAGATTCTACCTAAGTAAAACTTAAGTAAATATACATTTACTCTAACATATTGGATACGACATTCCAAGTATTGGACATGGATCTTCCCTATAACATCCTCCTTAGCCAACTATGGATTCATTCTATGAAGGTCATCCCCTCCACATACCACCAATGCCTTAAGTTTCCTCACAATGACATTGAGATCATAATTGTCAATGATCTCAATCCTTTTCAATATTTACACAAGAATGGAATGATAGAACCTTGGATACCTTCCAAGCGACCAAAGAACATAGGACTAGGGTATGAACCATTAAAATTGAACACTCCTAGTACCAAGGAACTTTCAAGTGAGGAGGTTAGTGCTTCAAAATATATCAAGAAATCAAATTATTAACATGCTGAGACTAACTTCAATGAATGGGAGTGGGACTCTTGCACATCCAGTGATTATGATCTAGCTGAGACCTTTCATAAACTTGACTTATTCGATCATCCAACTGAAGGCCAAGCTTGGATTGATTCCTTTTGGGATAACAACAATACTTCCATTTTCACCTTATCTTTGTCTTTGCTAAATCTCAACAACATGATGATGGCATGCCCATAGTATACCTGCAATTGATATACTAGGACCAACAACGACCACCAACCTTAGATATGTTTGAAAAGAATGAAGCAATAGATGAGTTTATGGGACTACATGAAGGCATACCCTATGGGGATCTTAAATTTTCCTTTATTATAGATCTTGACAACACAACCTACTTTGGGGAGTATTGACCACCCTCCAGTCACAAAAATGAAAATGATAAAATAAAAAAGGAAAGGTCTTTAGTTTAAAATCAAAAGGTGCCTCTAGACCTAGAAAAAGTAAAAAGAAAGGACACATCCAAGGGTGAAAACCTCTCTAAGGCACCCAAGGATGGAGGGTTGGACTTACTTCCCATAACTTAACAGAAATAACCTATGCTAGTGGAGGAGTCTATGCAAGTCAACATAGGCACTAATGATAATCCTAAAATTGTCCACTTTGCAACATCTTTGACGAAAATAGAGCAACTAGAGTTTCATGCCTTATTCATAGAAAGATAGTTCAACTTCGCTTGGTCTTATGTAGACATGCCAAGTTTGGATCCTAAGTTGGTATTACACCAATTTCCATTATCTTTTGATGCTAAACCAATCAAACAAAATCTAAGGAAAATGCATCCTCAAATTTGCCTACTTGTGAAGGCTGAGTTAAAGAAGTTACTTGATGTTGGCTTCATTTGACCTAATAAATATGTAGAGTGGATTTCCAATTTGGTGCTAGTGACAAAGCCAATAGGAGGAATCTTCATATGTATTGATTTCAAATAGCTAAACAAGGCATGCCAAAAAGATGACTTCCCCTTACCAAAAATCTACATCATAGTGGACATAACAACATTGTATGAGATGTTATGCCTCATGGATGGTTTCTCAAGATACAATCAAATTAGGGTAGCTCTTGAAGACTAGCATAAGACAACTTTCACATGTACTTGGGGAACATATTGCTAGAATTTTGCGCCATTTGGATTGAAAAACACTAGAGCTACATATCAGCAAGCCATGACCAACATCTTTCATAATATCATGCATACCTTCATGTAAGATTGTGTAGATTACCTCTTAGCCAAATCATTTTCAAGGGGTAATCATTTTTGAGTGTTAGAAATTTTTTTCAGGAGTTTAGAAGAATACAAAGTATGATTGAATCGAAATAAATGTGTGTTTGGAGTAAGATTGAGCAAACTCCTAGGGTACATTATCTCTGGAAGAGGTATTGAGGTTGACCCTGCCTAAGTAAAGGCTATGATAGACATGCCAACACCAACCAACGTAGGCCAATTGTGAATACTCCAAGGAATTTTACAATCCATTAGATGGTTCAGTGCTCAAGTGGTAGATAAGTATCAACCATTCCAACAATTGCTAAGAAAAGGAGCTCCATTTATTTGGACAGATCAATGTCAAGAGGCTTTTTAGCTGGATAAAATATTATCTATTAACACTTCTAGTTCTAATTCCTCTTATTGATGGTATACATCTTGTACTCTATATATCAACAACCACATCAACATTAGGGGCACTACTAGTACAAAATGATAATGATGATTGTAAGGAAATATCAATTTACTATATAAGTCACATGCTTGTAGGATACGAGCTCAACTACAATCCCATTGAATGTGCTTTCCTTGTGGTGGTTATTTCCACTCAAAAAAATAGGGATTATATATTAACCATGGGCAATCCCACAATATTGGTTTACAATTTTTGGCCAAACTAGACAATGAACTGATTTTTTCTAACTAAATCTTCACTTTCAAGCACCTATAGCGGCTAAACCATAAGGAATTTGAAGATGATGCAAACTTTTGAGTTGTGACATTTTTTCTTTAGATTCTAAATATATTTTTTTCAAAATTTTTGGACACAAATTGCACTTCTTTTTCAATCTCCTTCAAAACCTAGTTTTTTTCATTAATCACCATTTTTAAGGAGTGATGCTCACCATATACAACATAATTTTTTTCTATGAAGGATAAAATTCTATTTTTTACAAATTTAGATTTGTAACTACAATAGCTAGCACTTTCATTTGGTTTCATAGTGTTTTATTGGATATTTTTTCCTTAATCAAGTTTTGAAGTCAAATCAATTACAATTCAGATATAGGCAGACTGTATACAACATAACATTTTTTGTATATGTATAGAAATTCATGTTTTTTTGTTGGATCAAGGACTTCAATATCTAGTGTAGTGATATTTTTCAATTTTTTTTTTTGATAATCTGCTATTTTTCCACATGTGCAGAATAGAGAGCTTTATTTTTCAGTGAAAAACCTACATTCACAAGAAACAAAAAATAAATATAATAAAAAACTTAAAATTATTTTAAATTATGCTTTTTGGGAAGCTTCTAATAAGGACTACATACTCACAAAAAGAGAAATTTTAAATGAATTCATTTGAGCACCAAAAAGGTAAATCAAAAGTGATTTTTTATCAGCATTTTGATAGGTGTAAAGGAGACTCCATTATAGGTATGGTTTAAAACTAGTAGGGTTCTATCCAAGGGGGTTTGATCTAAGGAGGTTCGATCAAACCATCTTCTAAAAATATGTGATTTCAGCAAAAAATTGGGATCTCCCAGAAATTGTAAACAAGTATTGTTGGATCACCCCATCAAACGAATCTCATAACCAAGATTGAACTCTTGAAATATCTCCTCAATAAAGTAGCTTTGACGGGATGGTTAGCCAAATGGGTAATGATACTAAGAAAATACGACATCCAGTTTGAGCAAAAAATAGTAAAAGGACAAGTTATAGCCAATCAAATCACATATGTGCCCACTATAGCAGACCATCTATTGGTATCAAAATTCCTTGATGAGTCTATATTCACACTAGACACTTCAGTCACATGGATGTTATATTTTGATGGATCTCACACAAGTCATGGTTCAAGAGTAGGGATACTATTCGTCACACCCTATGGAGATACTATACCAAATTCATTTAGAATCAATTTGTCTTGTATCAACAACATAGTAGAGTATGAGGCACTACTTACAAGATTTCTCATGGCCATCAAATGGAAGATCAAAAGACTTCAACTTTTATGGTGACTCACAATTGGTTATACGACAAGTCAATGATGATTATGACACGAAGGATGAGAAGCTCACTCCTTACAAATGAATGGTTGATATAGTTTTAAGCAATACTTTGATGACATCATCTTTTAGCAGGTTCTTAGAATCCAAAACAAGGCAATCGATGCACTGGCTATGATCAGATCTCTCTTGGACATTCCAAATAATGTGTTGCAGTATGAGTTCTTAGTAGCACAACTCTTGATCCCCACCTTTGATATCCTCGAGTCTGAGATGGTGTGCAAACTTGTTGGTCCTAATTCACCTTGGTACAAATAGTTCTATGACTACTTGCATGACCAAGTTATCCCTCCTAACTTATCTATTAATCAATGTAAGACCTTCATCTGTAAGACTACTAGATATACTATCATCAATAACATTTTTTATAGAAAAAGTCTAGACAACACCCTCCTAAGATGTCTTGATACTGATGAAGCACAAACAACCTTATGAGATGTACATGAGGGTATATGTGGATCTCACTCAAGTGGTCCTACTTTAGCTAAGAATATCATGGGAGTTGGATACTATTGGTCAATAATGGAACATGATGCATACCACTTTGTCAAGAAGTGTAGATAGAGCCAAATACATTGAGATCTTATACACACACCAGCATAAGAACTCCAACCAATCATATCACAAAGGCCCTTCTCCCAATGGGGACTTGACCTCATAGGTAAAATCCATCCCATCTCATCCAATGTCCATAAGTTCATTATCCTAGAGATTGGGTATTTCACAAAATGGATAGAGGCTATCCCTATGACGCACATTATTGGAAAACAAATATTTAAATTCATCCTTAATTACATCATTTTCTAGTATTTTTTCTTGTAGTCTATTATTACTGATAACAGTCGTCCATTTAAGAACCAAGATGTTCACCAATTATGCAAAATATTCCACATCCAACACTTCTCCACTCCATATTATCCCCAAGGTATCGGCCAAGCTGAGGCATCCAACAAGACCATCATAAAAATCTTGAAGAGGACTGTCAATGGCACTAGTCATGATTGGCACCTCCAACACAATCCCACATTATGGGATTACCACACTAGCATTCACACTCCCACAGGAGCCACGCCATATTCCTTCGTCTTTGGTTCTGAATCCAACCTTCCTATTAAGGTTAAGTTTTGTTCCCTAAGGGTATCCATGCAAGGGATTATTGATGAGGGGAAATATCGTGTATCCATATTGCATGAGTTAGAATTGTTATATGAGTGAAGATAGAATACATTGGTTCACCTACAAGCTTATCAAAATCATCTTCATCATAGTTATAATAAGAATTTTTGGTCAAACACTTCGATAGCAGTGACTTGGTCTTAATGGAAAATCATAAGAATCAAGTAGAAAGAAAGAAGACTAAAAAATTCAAGCCTAATTTTGGTTTGTACAACATAACAATAGTATATGGGTCTAGCAAATATCATCTTTTGACTCCTGAAGGTGAGCCATTGTCAAAGCCTATCAATAGCCTACACTTGAGCAAATTCTACAAAAGAGCCTTTGTCAAAAACTCAAAAATACAAAAAAAAAATAAAAAATGTCACCTTGATGAAAACCTAGCAAATAGGGGTCTTGTGTGAGCACAAAAGAAACTAAAAAACCAACAAAATAGTTAAGAGAAATAATTCGTCCAATAATAAAAACCACTTTAGTGGCACTTTTGATAAGTACCATGGTGAAAACTTGGCAATCAGGTGCCATGTGTAGTCAATCTTTACCGCATCATCTACTATCATTCTATCTTGTTTTCCATCCTTGCTCATAATAAATTCATCTACATGCTTTATCTCACCATTCAAAATAATGCTTTGTTGTCCTTCCCATCACTTGAAATGGTTGATATTTTGCATCTTTCACCTTCTATACCCATCCACGATAAGAATTATAAAATTCTATCCCTAATAAGTTGGTCCTATACCTAATTGGGGGCAAGTACTTAACTCATGTCTTCAATGGATCCTAGATATGGTATTGGAGGTCACTATATTGAAAATCCAAAAAGATAATGAAACTTCAAAAATCCAAAATAATAAAAAAAATTCAAAAATCCAAAAAAATCGAAACATGTCAAAAATCCAAAAAATATAAAATATCCTCAAAAAGCCAATTTTTTTTGAAATATTCCCAAAAATCCAAAAACATCCAAATAACCTTCAAAATCCCAAAAATAGTGTCATGTCAAGTGAAAGACGGTCAAACTATGTTACCTTTGTGACTTCATGTTGGCAAGGTCATCATCGACAAGCCCCCAAGGCTCTAGGTTAGTCCTTAGGGTTTCTCAAATAAAGTCAATCATCGTTCATAATATAAACTATCTTTTGTTCAATTCAAGGTCAAACTACAATGCTTCTACATATGTCATGTATCCAAGGCCATCACTGATGAGCCCTTGAGGCACTAGGTTAGTCTTTCATAAATTTTCAAGTCAACCACTATCTATAACACAATCAATTAGAAACCTTGATTAGACACAAACAATCATCTCAGTCTTAGATCAATCATGAAGCAATCAAACAAAATATCCAACTTGTCTTCAAACCAAACTGGTCAATTGCCTAATTCATCAAACATCAAATCAACAATTACCAGTCAATCCATGGTCTTATACAAGAAGTGGCATTATTGAAAGCAAACTCAACATCTCATATGACATGCCTCATTTCTTGAAATGATACATGACCTTATCGTTTGTCTTATACAGGATGTGTCATTCTTGAAACCAAGCATTATCATTCATAACCTTATCATTTTCCTTATACAAGTGGCTACATGCTCGAAATGAGACTCGATGTCTTATACAACATGCTCCATTTTCTAAAAATAGGTGTTTTCAATTAGTCAAGCAATCAATCAATTGATCAATTAAGCAACCAATCAATCGTATCAACACACAAGCATTGGTAAAAAAATCTAAATGGTTGTTGACTATATTGGTTTAGTTGTCTTATCTTTTTCTTGATTTACCTTTTGGTCATGTTACTAGCCACCTTGAGGATGTCCCAAGAAGGATTTAGAGGACTGATGATGTCTCATAACCTACCTTTTCTTTGATTGTTGTTCATGATTTGTCTTGACAAAAAGACTTAGGCAACTTTTCTCCTAGTATGAGTTATGACATTCCTTATTTGTTAAGTGTCCTTTTTTATCAAAGGGATACATTGCACACCTTGGTCCATGTCATACCATCGTGCTTATTGTCCATTTGCCATATTTTTAACACCTAATGATGATAAACACGCAAGCCTAGCATACCTCAAGCAAAATATCAATCCCTCTCAATCGTCTAACTCCATGCTAACATTTTCCTCCTGCTAACATTTAATTTCATCAATCCTTGCATTCATGCCTATCCAATTTGTTTGTTAGAATATTTTTTCAATTTTTTCAATTTTTTCCAAAATTTGGGAAAAAAAATTAGAGGGGGCATGGGTCTATACGGTCTATACTGGGGCATGTCTTAGACTAAATTTCTTTGACACAATGCGATAAATTGCATTGTATCAAAGAAGGACAAAATGTAGACACTGAAAAATTTCTTAGGCTTGCAAGCGCCATTTTTCACTTCTTCCCCACATAATTGAATAATTTTAATTATTTACTTAATTCATTTCTCCTTTTATTCTTTCTTTAATTAATTAAATAAATTAATATTTATTTAATTATGTCACTAATATTCCTTCTCTATAATTATATAAATTCTTATTTATTTAATTATTCATTTTCATTTTTCTATTATAATTAAATAATTATTTTAATTATTTAATATTTTATCCTTTTCCTCCACTTTTAATTAAATTGTTATTTTAATTAAAATTAAGCTTTTCCCTTTCTTCTATAATTAAATACTTGTTTTAATTATTTAATTATTCACTTTCCCTCCTAAATTAAATAATTTGATAATTATTTAATTTACTCCAACAACTGTGCCAACCTCTTTATCTATGTCATTCTTACCCCTTCACATCTCAATTAATTTCCACCATTGATAAGGTTTTATTACCTTTTAATCTCCACCATCAATCCTTAGCCAAACCCTATTTTTGTCCTAACCCTATTTCATTGCTTCTCAAAGCAATCTCATCCATTGGTCTTCATCATTTGATCTTGACCCTTCATTGAAATTTGGTTTTCTATAAAAGAGACCTATCACTTACATTTCAACCCTACCTAGCCAGAGACAACCACAACTACTATCTTTGATATAAAGAAAAATGGAGTAGAGAAATGAAGGTGATTCAACCATGGCATAGGGATTATTGGTAATATTGTTTTATCATTTTATATTTCAATGTTCATTTGTGCTTCATTGTTCGATTAGGGTCTACGGTTTGAATTTTATGTATTTCATGGTTGATATTGTGGATTCATGTCTTTTCCCTTGATTCTACCCTATTCTATAGAAGGATTTTTTGTCATTACAACTATACTATAAATTGGAATAGCTTATTAAATTCATAATGGAAAATATAAAGTACTCTTTTTATTTTAGCTCAAAAAAATCTTTCAAATATGCATAGTTGTAAAATATATGTAGATGAGCTTTCTTATAATTGGAATAGCTTATTAAATTCATAATGGAAAATATAAAAGTACTCTTTTATTTTAGCTCAAAAAAATATTTCAAATACCCACAACCGTATTCTACATAATGAAATCCTTGCTGTGGTTTTTTGTCATTACAAATTTACTATAAATTGGAATAGCTTATTAAATTCATAAGAAAAAATATAAAAATACTTTTTAATTTTAGCCCAAAAAATCTTTCAAATACCCATAATTGTAAAATATAAGTTGTAATTTTCTTGTATTTGGAATAGCTTATTAAATTCATAATGGAATATATAAAAGTACTCTTTTATTTTAGCTCAAAAAACTCTTTCAAATACCCATAACCATATTCTACAAAATGAAATCCTTGCTGAGATTTTTTGTCATTACAACTATACTATAAATTGGAATAACTTATTAAATTCATAATGGAAATTATAAAAGTACTCTTTTATTTTAGCTCCAGAAAATATTTCAAATACTCATAATTGTAATTGGAATAGCTTATTAAATTCATAATGAAAATATAAAAGTACTCTTTTATTTTAGTTCAAAAGAATGTTTCAAATACCCATAACCCTATTCTACTTAATGAAATCCTTATTGAGAGTTCATTGTTGTTCAAAATTCCTTTGATATTATTCTAGTAATATATCTACATATAATATACATGGACAAAAAGTATTCACCTAAGTTTTTTTTTAAAGTAAAGATGGTTGAGTCACAAATTTTATTAAAATAAAAAGTTTTACATAAAGTCGAGGAGTTGCCAAAAGAGAACAAAATTGAAACTCCAAATATTACAAAATCAAGCCACTAAGGCAAAGCAAGAAGAATCGAGAAGACGTATACCCAAGAACAAGACAAAATCCTCGAGCTTTCAAAGGAGAAGAAACCAGCTGGTGACCCAAATCCAAAAAGAAGAGGAGAAGACCTGAGGAACAAAGAGCATCCAACCCAAAGACCTGATATCGAATCCAAAAGGAAGAGGAGAAGTCCTGAGGAACGAAGAGCATCCAACCCAAAGACCTGATATCCTGCAGAATGGTGCCAAAGAAACGAGCTTTCTTCCAAACAACAGATATTCCATAACAGAATTTAAGAAGAGAAGTGTGAAAATAATTGAAAATTTGAGAGAATAAATTGAATATATTTAAATTCGATAAATTTAATATATTTTACTTTTAATCTCATCAACACTTTAAGTCATGTCTAGTCCCAATATAGATTCTTAAATCACTATGTGTAACTATTTTTAAAAGTTTTTGAAAAGAATTTCAAAACTTTAACTTTCTCATAATAATGGCATTCTCCAATATCAAACATTAATTAAGAAGTGGGGAATAAATTGCTCAAAAAAACCAATAAAATTGTAAAACAAAAATATTATGTTCAATTCCAGTCCTTATTGCATAATAATGTTATGCTGATATTGGTGTGGGTGTTTCCGTTCCCCTTGCTTATCGTTGTATGAACTTTGTTCTTGGTTTGGCTGATGATGGTTCAGGTTTGCGTGCGACTGCTCTTTCTTTTGTTTCTGCAAGTTATGTTGCTCGTGTTGATATTGATATGAGTTTGGTTGTTCTTTCTTACATTCATGTGGGAGCTATTGCTGCTACTGATGCTGTTGCTGGTCCTCATGTGTATTTTTGCTTTTGTTGATTGTGTTCTCAGGTGTTACTGCTGCTCTTGGTATGGACAGTCTTGCTGCTTTTGCTGACATTCCGGTTGGTTTGGCGGCTGCTGCTGATTTTTACATAGATGTTGCTTCTCTTGCCGATGTTGCTGTCGAGTATGCTGCTCTTCCTTGATTTTTGCAATTGCTGCTGCTGCTCTCGCTGGTGTTCATGTGGATTTTTCTGCTCTTGGTTCTACTTCTCTTTCTGACTTTGATGTGGGTGCTTTTGTTAACCCTCTTGCTATTGGGAACCTAGAACTTGGGAGTGTGTAGGACGAGGAGGGGAGAGGACTGTAGAGACATGTTGGAGATAATATTTTAAGACAGACCTGAAAACAGGTACATAAGGCTCACACCCTATATGACACAGAGCAAGAATTCAAAGGCATATACTACAATGAAATAGAAAGCAATAATATCCTAGGAATATCTATTAAAAAAAGGGAAGTAAAACAACTACTCCAAGGTACATAGCGCAAGGGTCAACAAAAACCACCCAAAATCAACAAAATCAAAATACACATGAGGACCTGCAAAAGCATCAGCAGTAGCAACAGCACCCACATTAAGGTAAGCAAGAAGATCCAAACTCATATCAATATCAACACGAGCAACATAACTTGCAAATACAAAAGAAAGAGCAGTCGCAGGCAAACCTGAAACATCGTTAGCCAAAGCAAGAACAAAGTTCATACAACGACAAGCAAGGGGTACAGCAACACCGAGAACGCAATCAACAAGAGCAAAATACACATGAGGACCAACAACTGCATACTTATCCTCCACCACTTGCAAGCCACGGAGACGTTGTGGGCAACAGAGATTTGTTTTTTACTACACTCAGCGAATTTCATGCCGCACTCGGGACCAAATTATCGTAAGTATTTTGAATTTTTGGTTTAATGCTTCTTCTTTATATCCCATTTTACACATTATATGATCCATATATTGCCTCTGTATTACTATATATTTGTATGTATATAATATGAGTATGTCTAAACATTTTTATATATGCACATATGTATCGCGATTCCAATGAATACTCGGTGATTAGGCAGTACCTGCCAAGACACCTTCATTGACTTTGAATCTTAAAACATCATATCAGATGTGGTGTTCTCTTCATGAAAGTTGCTCATTAAGAAGGTACGGTTATGTAAAGCTCGCGTTCACTTAATATTATTAAATTTTTAACTATTAAGTGTACACTGAGGATATTATATTCAAGTCCGTATTGCATTGTAACAATTATTTGCAATGGGTTTGACCTGGCATGTGAGGATGTACTTACTATGCTCTTTGGTTCTAGCCCATGATTGTTACAAAGCCCATTCCCTGGCAATGTACATATACAGACCTCCTTCCACAATAACCTGCTTCCTGTAGATGCATCCATTTAGCTTCCCTAAGCTGTACATTCTCGAGGTGCACCTCCTTCCTTACCCCTTCCATGCATGTTTTTGAAGGTGCAACATTATTTTTTTGCTTTTTTCTGAAGAGAATGCTATTCAGTTAACATACAGAAATGGTTTATGGAAGTCACTTATCTACTAGATGCAACAGGTTTCAAAAGCAGTAATACCTTAGAAGTTCAATATATACAACACTACATCAAATTATCAATTGCCTCACTAGGCTAGTTTACATAAGATGCACAATTATTATGCATACACAATAAAAAATAGATACTTAAGTAACACAAGATTCAAATGGAACTAAAATGTTTTCTAGGACTCAAGACTCAATACCTGCATATGGGACTGCAGGAAAAAGATACTAAGGAATAAGCTAATTAATACACTTGAAGTTCCATTAACCTTTGTTCTCCTTTGCCATCTTCATCAAATCTAAGCAATATTAACTTATTCAAAGTTGTACTAATGTGTCTAAGGAACAGGATATGTGATAAACTTGCAGTTCCATCATCTTTTCTTTTCATGTTCCTTCTTCATCAATGCCTTTGTATCCTTATCCTCTTTTCATATGTCTAATAGTATCTTTCATCCATGTGTTGATTTTCTCTTGAGTTGCTACTCTACTTTTTATTTCATACGAGGCATTTCAGTGGTTTATGTTTGGGACCAATCAGCCATTGGATAATACTAGTTCTTCTTTATTTCTTCATGGACACCATGATGCTCTTTGGTTCTAGCCAAGGACATCTCTTTCATGAGCACTAGAATTTGCATCAAATCTGGCACCTCCATAAATGTTTCCTTTAGGGTTTCTCTATTCTAAATTATTCTACCATGATTGTGCATCCAGAATGTTGGCAGAAGCACCATTCAAGTTTTAGTGTTGGAAATTTGTGAAACCCTTCAAATTATGTGGAAAGCGAATAACTTCTGGAGAGCCATGGCCACTACAGGTGGCAAAGAAACTGCCAACACTATTGACATCTTTCAAGATGTGGATGAATTTTGATTATTGGGCATTACAATGGCTGGTATTTGACAATGTTATGGAAAAGCCTGCTATCAGTGGATGACCATGCTAACTTGTAACTATAGTTTTTCTAATGGTTTATCACGTTCTGGAGTCGAACATTGTACAGGGTGAATTCCATGCCACTTCATTTAGTATATTGGCCTTCTATACTATGCTTTTGCATGGAAAAGCATATGCTTTTTCTATTCTTGTCTAGGATATACTAGCTTTTGTTAGCAAACATCAATATATGTTTTTAATTTTTCAATTGCTAGTAATTAATATGTTCAATTATGCTTGTGATCACTATTTCCGTATTTGTTATATGCAACCTTTTGATAGTTAGGATGTCCTTAAATTGTTTCGTTCTTAATCTTTAACACATTTGTGTGGTTAACTTGTATCGAAGCAAATTTAACTGAACCTGGCAAGGTGAATCTCATTTAAGGTACTGAAGTTTTCAATGTGCGGTATCCCGATAATAGGAGGCAAGGATTTGGATCTCCATCTTCTATACAAAGAAGTGAAAGCTCGTGGGGGGTAGAAATGGTAAGACAGGGTTAAAATCTTCTTATCTGATTAATAAGTTTTAGGTAAACATGTTTAATTTTAAATCCTGGTTTTATTAAGACTGACTATTCTTCTTAGCTTCCTATTATACCGTTCGCTCAATTTTAACATCATCGAATCATCAAATTTATGGTTCAATTGACAGTGCAGAAAGGACTGGTTTGGCCACAGAAGTTCAGTCTACCATGGAGTTGCCAAGTTTGTTCATACATATATTTTCTCTCATTTATATATATATATATATATATATACCTATACCAATACCTTTACCAAATAAAGGACTAGTTTAAAGTAACATTATGTGGGACTCAATGCAGGCATAGGTGGACAGGGAGATATGGACACATCGAGAGAAAAGAATGTGGAAGTACCCAAAGACAACATGTTTTCAAAAGCTGGTGGTGCCTTTGAAACAACTGATCCTTCTTGAATATAACTGAATGGAGCTGCGAGAGAAGTGTGTGATGGAAAAGAGGAATCTCCCATCACCAGTCCATGGGTGGCTGCCATAGTTTTTGAGATTGCATTCCCATTAATGGTCGTAGGTGCACTATTGTCTGTGCAGGAAGATATGTTCCCAATGCTAGCCTGCAACCTTCCATCACTATGATGTCTGCCAAGTCATATGATGGATTTGTAGAGCTACGTTAGGTCAATGTTGGCATTTATATTAATCAGCTTATCAGTGACATAAATTACTTTCACCTTTCTACATCAAAGTCGATATGATGTAAAAGCCATTATGAGCAGTACATTGCCCATAGGAGGGAAATCAAAGCGGATTAGTGTTGAAGTACAAGACGAGGAAAACACTGGGGAGGAAGATGATTCTCTATACAATCTGCTGAGCTTCGAACCTCCAACCATTTATGTACTGGAAAGCATTGGGAACATATCTTCCTGCACAGACAATAGTGCACCTACAACCATTAATGGGCATGCAATCTCAAAAACTATGGCAACCACCCATGGACTGGTGATGGGAGATTCCTCTTTTCCATCATACACTTCTTTCGCAGCTCCATTCAGTTGTATTCAAGAAGGATCGGTTGTTTCAAAGGCTCCACCAGCTTTTGAAAAACTGTTGTCTTTGGGTACTTCAACATTCTTCGCTCCCGGGGTGTCCTCAGGTCTTGTGAGAGCTGGTCATGAGAATGTGAATGAGGATTCAAAAAGTGAGCTTCATGCAGGAGTAGCATGTCAACCTCCTGTTATGTTGAATATCTGTAGTGACATAAGGATGTCAAAATCTTTAGTATTTTGAAATACTAAGATTATTCTCGTAAAGGCAATAATCTTTTTGGTTTATGTACTATGGACACCTTGCTTTTCACAATTTTGAGACCTAGACTTGGTCCTTCGCGATATATCTAATCGTGGAGGAGCTTTTTCACCCTTTTTTTGTTGCAGGTTGAACATTTAGGTACAGAAAAGATTTTGGAACCATTTTGTTGTGACTTCCTCCTTCATTGACTGACGCAGTGAAGTTGCCTGATGCGGTCCACATTCAAGAATGTATATTGCGTGGACATATCTGCAATTTAGTTAAACCCTGTAATTTTATTTTTGAAAATTTAATATAGCTATAAGGGGAAAGAAATTTGAAATGTTTATATTTCTTGACTTTATGGTGGTGAAAAAGCAATGTATTGAACTGTTTAGATGCTGTATTTTCTCAAACCGGGACAGAGCTATTACTTGGTAATTTGGCAATTGCATTTTGATCAGAGTTTAAAGCTTATAGTTGACACTTGCTCTATTACATGACACAGGTCATTAAAAATAGGAAATGGAAAGAGATCTCTTTGGTGTTGGACTTCCCTAAAACAATTGTGAGTGCCTCGTTTGCTTTAAGAAAGTATTAATGTTATCTGCTTCACCAGTATGAGCAGGTTTACTTCTTTCAGCGTAAGAGTCCTGTAGTGCCATCACCGGGTATCTAGATAAAACTGTATTTAATTGTTATTTCAAACTGTGCTATGTTCACATTAAGATTGTATTTTTCTCACATAATTGTATACTTTCTGTTGTTTAAGCAGTTTCACTCCCTTCAGTATCTTCAGCTTCCCATTCGCTGTTAGAGACCTTCACCTTCGAAGGGTCCTGTAGTAGATATGAAAAAGCAGAAGACTGATTGTGCCCAAGCACTTGGACGTCCTTTATTGTAACCAATATTTTAAATAATTCATTGGTTAGGGAATGACCTTTGTATTGGTACTGTAAACATTTGTGTATATTGAAACATAGATTTTTAGGACCTGCTTTCTTTCTAACACTTTTAGGATTTTTCACCTAAAAGGAGAACGATGGGTCCAAAAATGCTAATGTTTACATTCAAAGATTAGTGTGATATGGATGGAAAAAGGATGCAAAATGCCTAGATGTAATGTTTGAATGCAAGAAACTAATAAGATTGATTGATTAATGAATGGAAACTAGAGAAAAACAACTTGTTTGAAAACAAATTGTGTATTCCAAAATCACCTACAAATGAATGGAAGAATGCAACATAAATGAATCAGAATAAAAGTGTGCACTTGGAATTTTAATGAAGACTGATAATTTCTTTTGAAATGTTCTTGATGAAGCTTTTTAGGCTTGGAGGGACACATTCGCCATACTGGACGAATCAGTCCCAGTTCTGGTAAAGTGAGTCGGAATCTGTTTCTGTCAAAAGGGTGTCAGAAAATGCAGAAAACATAAAACTAACCTAAAAAATGGGACTCATTCGCCACCCATGGTGAATGAGTCCACTTTTGAATTTTTGAATATTCAAGAGTGGATTCTGAAGCTTCCGATCTACACTTTGACTTCCTACTGGTGTCCGCTTCCGAAACTTTGATTTACAGGTTTCAAAATGAGATTTTGTTGATTCTTTGACTTGTTGAATGAAGAGAGGACTTTAACAACTTTGCAACTTGATCTACAATAATTTCCAAACTTCCAAAGGACCTAAATTTGCAAACAGACAACAAGAGAAGAAGAAATGTTGAATGATAGGGCATGGGGGTTTTCCTTGGTCAAACTTCCTTTAGGTAATTAAACCAAAATGATGAAAGAATATAATGAAACATGTAATAATGGAATAAATTAGCTTTCCATGATGATTGATCTTGAAATTCTGCAATAAAACATGTAGAATTTTTCCTTGGATGTCTTAGGAAGCTAAATTAATGACTTGCAATGTCAGAGCCCTAACTTGCTTGACTTGAATGAATGGTGTAAATGAATTATGAGATTAAGAGATGAATGAGAGATGGAGAATGTAAAATGAGAAGAAAAAAACATATATTTATACACACTTTGTGCCTTAGTAACCTGTTTAGACCTCATCATAGGCCATCAAGTGATTTTGAAGAAAAACCCAAAAGAAAATTTTCAAAACTTTGAATTTGGAGCCAAGGGGGACTGATTCACCACCCATGGTGAATGGGTCCCACCTAGGACTTGAAAATGGGTATTAGGAATTATCTTATATTTAATGTTGTTTATCAGGCTTGCATTCAAAAATACACTTAACTAAGACATATGAGGGCATAAAGGGGCCAAATAAAGTATAAAAAAGGGATCAATAGTGAAATTATGCCTAGAAAAGCATGAAATCTTGTTACAAGACTTTACAACACTTCAAAATAGGAGTTGATTAGTGATGGAAAGGTGATTTTTAGGTGAATTACAATAAATAGAGTCTAGAAAAATGTAGAAATGTCTTACAACACTTCACAACACCTCATTAAAATCATTTTATTTAGTTTGCAAAGGTTCAATACCTAGTGTGGATGCATAAAATGCCTCACAACACTAGATTAAGGCCTCATTAAGTCCAATTAATCATAAATTAATCCCATGTCAAGCAAAGGGTTCTTTTTTCTACGGCACAAATATTAATAAATTTAATCATAAATACAACTTTGATGTAGTTGACCCAACATCATCTATTGGAAGTGTTGTGACTGGCCCGAAGCCATGGGAAAGTAGTTTTAGTTGGATTTATTAAATCAGCAGAAGCTAGTTTGAGTCAGATTTATTAAATCAACAGAAGCTAGTTTGAGTCAGATTTATTAAATCAATAGAAGCCAGTTTGAGTTAGTAATATACTTAGTCGTACCGCATATATTCCATTTCCATACCAATTGTCACATAGCTAGGTCAAACAGGTAGTGTTAAGTACATCTAGACTGTAACTTCATAGAAATTAAATGCACTTTTCTTGTTACAAAAAAGAAACATATTTTTTCTATACTCAACAAGTCCTACTAATAGACTCAACTTTCATTATCAAATTGGTCAATTATATATTTAATGCAATCTGTGGCTCCATGAGCAAGTATTATTCCTTGAAGCATTTTTTTGTTCCAGGTTTGATTATTAATTTTCTTGATAAATAGTAGTTTACCATCCATGCCTTTATAGGCAATAATATTACAATTGGTACATGGTTTAACCTACGTGGGTTTTGCTAAAGGTTTTGCAAATGGAGTTGAAAGCTAAGTGGGTTTAACCTTGGAGAGAACTCTATGGTTAAGCGCGCTTGAGCTGGAGTAGTACTGGGAAGGGTGACCTCCTAGGAAGGCCTAGTGCTTCACCTCTATGAGCATCACCTAGATGCAATGAGTGCTAAGTGGACCATTTATTATCATGAGATATGGACTGTTCTTTTGAATCACTACTCATGAAACATGGGTCAATGAGTTTGACTTGAAACTACATAGTTGAATCCTAATAGCAATATCATAATGAAAGTTGACATCTAATAGAAACTAACACCACCAAACCATGCATATAATGTGCAAAATTTGAAACCCACCAAACCATAAACTACAAAAACCCATTCAACTTTGCAAAGGATTCAAAATCCTTTACCTGGTCAACACCGCTAGCCACCATTAAACCAAGCATTTTCTTGAGGTATTCCATAGCCATGACCACAATCATCCTATGTCGCATAAGATTCATCCCAATCAAATCTAAAAGAAATGGATAGAACTTTACAACTTCGTCTATCTTTGCTAAGAGCTCCATATCAGAATGTCATGGAATTTTAGTTCCTATGATAGTCGACTTAAGCACCACTTCCAAAACACTTATCAGGTCATTTCTAAAGAACTGAACTAGTAGCTCCTTTGCCACCTCCTTGGAAACTCTACTGTCAAGCAAGGATGCCAAGAATCATGAAGATGTGTGCACATTATCTCTCTCGTATTCCTTTCATTCAATGTGCCCACTACCCAACACCATTTTGACCGTTGTGACTGTGAGCGGGTCATTATTAAGCAAAATCCTTTTCAATCTTTCATTTTTTACCTCCCTGAAGGCTACTTGTTGCTCCGTTGCATGCAAATAAATTGGGGTATCTATGCCAAACCATACCAACCCCTCTGCCAAGACCGCAATAACAAATTTTGAACACCCAACCATAGGAATCCACCGATGATTCCAGAGACCAGTTAGGTGAAACCTACCAACACCCCACCATTAACAAAGCAAAAATACCAAAAAAAAAATTAATGTGCTAAGCAACTAACGCAGGTCCACATATTAATAACTGCCACAAGATCCAAGCTAATCTGCCACCACACAAATGAAGCATCATGTATTAGCTTGGAAAGTTGTCCTTATACCATCGATTTCATCCTACATCTTCGGCTCTAAGTGTGAGGCACTCCTTAGAGAACGTCCTTTAAACCAAACTTATTAAAACTTGTACTTCAACTTTAACATGGGTGCCAACCTCTCAAAGCTAATACCACCTCACCACCACACGGCCTGACATGTATGCCACCTATGCCAACTAGCCAATGCCCTCTGCCAGCTTGGGGGGCTGCCCTCTGAACCATCCACAATAAAATTAAACATTGTTGGAAAGTGTATATATTAAACATTTACACAACAATATCCTATACACAAAATATTTCATTAAAACTTGCTTCTTTCTAAATTAATATTATCCTTTGAATTCCAAAATCCTCCAAGATAACAACAACTAACCTTTATTCTTCTTATTCATTTTTATCAAGTATAAAACCTTCTACCATAAGTAAACTATAAATTACAATGCATATCTAGGTTCTTAATAACTTTATAAATGCCCATAAGACCAACACATTTCTCCCTTGAAATTCATAGGTTGAAAGTCCAAAGATAATATTTTTTATTCAATATATGTACCTGAAAGACAAAGATCAAAAGGAAAATAATCTTGACCAATGGGATCTCCTCCCAACCATAGAATTGGAAATCAATCCACCATCAAGCTCTAAGGGTCACATACCTTTCCCTTACACACACCATCCCTATTTGCAAGGGTTCCTTAGAAAAATTAAAATACATACTATGCATAGTGAAAACACACATACTATAATTCATCATCCTAACCCTTAAATAGTTATAAATATTATGAGAAACTAAAACAAGGTAGAACTCCTACAAAAAAAACTAAACACATAATTTTAACAAATACCTCAAAGGGATCTAGCAACAAGTTGCACATAAAATTCAAAACATAAACAATATTTCATGCATCTTAAACAAATATTTACAAAGGGGAAGACCTTACCAAACCATGTAAAAATCCAAAAGGTGATAGCCTCTCCTTCTTTAGGCCATATTCTTCCATTCTTCCTATTGGTTATTTTTAATGAACCGAGCTTGTCTCACTAGTTATCTATGAATGTTTCAAATTCAATAGTCAATAACTATGAGGGATTTGCCAATGAATAGGTGAGAGGTTGTTAGGCTTCCCCCCTCCACTTTGGGCTTTGCAAAACCTAGGAGGGTGATCCCTACAATGTATTTTTAGATACTATTGTGCGAATTATCATATACAATGTAATTCTAATAGATAAATTCTCCTCTAATTGCTTAACAAGTGGAAACCTTAAAGATATGGCTAATCCTTATGGTAACATCACATTGAAGCATGAGAAAATGTTATAAATTTAGCTCGACATAGATTCACATAGAAAATGGATATTGAAATTGATTTTGAATGTAGTTTCTAAGAAAGATCCAAGAAATTCTAACATAACATGGCCAATGCCTTATCCTAGGGTGGAGAATCCTAAATCACACAATTGAGAATACATAATAGTATTATTCCTATCATAACAAATAGTATCAATGATGCCTTACACTATTATACTAGAAACTTAACCAATAATACTTAATTATCCATGCATACATTTACATAAACCTCCATTCATGTTAATAAAAATTTAACTCACTCTTTTAACAAGCATAATAACCATGAATAAACATTCAAGGAAATACAAGAAGATGAATAAAAGTAATCTTTTATTGCTTTATATTCAAAATATATGCAAAGTATACAATTGAGAACATTGGCCTTGAATATTTTCCATTTATGTTCCAAAATATGAAAATATTGTTATTATATTCACCATTACAAGACTCAAAAGACTCATAGAACCTAGAACATGCTCATATTCTATTATCAAAACCTGGTTACAAAATTTCTCTGAGATCAATCAACTAACAATGCCATAAAATTGGCTTTGAATTCCCTTCTATAAGAACAACAAAGAAAAATAAGCTTCAGAGCAAATTGTACACATGTCATGTTTTCATTTGACATTCACATTTACATCCAAAGGTAGTTATTTTTTCCAAAATATGAGAGAGAGGTTCACGTAAGACAAAATCTATTTCTCATTTGTTGATGAGGATTTTCCCACCTTCCAAAAGGCTCTTTAGTCAGTGCCAATTATTCTTTCCATGAGCTATACACCCTTTTCCACATTTTCTAAAACTTCAATATGAAAATAATAAAATAAAGAAAGGAGAGAACACCAAACCATTTCCACATTTATATTCCATGTCATCAATTTGAAACGGAGAAGAATGCAATATCTAAACTTTGATATATCTAAGGGTTAATCTATACTAGTTCCAGGCCATGTATTGTAGTTCTCCTATTGTAACCTTTATTATTACAAATATAAGATCAAAATTTTCATCACCACTTCATCATTGTAGAAGCATACTCATCCAAGATGTTAACATATTTTCTCTTCCAGAGTTCAAATTCTTCCTCAAAAGGCCAGTTAAATGTTATAACTTCATCTGCATTTTTTTCGTATGGAGTGTACTTTATGACTGCCTATTTAGCATCCTTGTCAAACTCCTCAAGGAAAACTCCAATGTGGGTGAGCTTGTCCATACTATATTTCAACATCTCCATATCTACTCCATCACAAATTAGCTTGTCTTGAGTGGCTATCACATTATTTTCTTGGTCCTTCCATTCTTGCAAAGGTTTAGCCTCACCATTTTCATTTAAAATAGATGGAAGTAGATTGAAGCTCCACTCATCAAACCTCTTCACTAAATCCCTAATTTTCATTTCCAATGGTTAAATCAACCATTAGAATTCCATGATTACATTCATAAGCCTCGGGGTTGGGACAATGCCAGAAGGTTTATTTACATCATTTTTTGCCCTAATGGACATATCTCTCAATTCTTATGCTCTCGGGATCCATTTATCCATCAATGGGATGGAAATCTCTTTATCTTGGTTTATGGATGTAGAAAACCATAGTTTTTGAGGATGTCAAACACTTGAAAATCTGCCATTATTATTCGTTCACATGAACTAGAATGACTTAATGATGTCCCTTTTAGGAAATTTGAATTTCCACTATATATCTCATCGTGATCTCGATCAATGTGTGGCCAAGATGTGGTCAAAGAAGTTTGAATTTTTTTATTTTTGTGACTCAACATCCACTAGGCCCAATTCTTTCCATGTGTGCATCATTTTCATTGGCTTCATGGCCCCACCACACTTTACAAGTCATGCTAGAATCCACGTGGAAGTCACCTACTAGCTGTCTGAAATCTGTAAGGTTTAGATCTATAGTCGTGGGCTAGTGGGAAACAACCCTGATCAACATAGTGGCCTCCAATGTGCACTCCTTTTAATCTCCAAGCCTAACACTCATATAGTTATCCTCCGTTCACAATTAACGATTCATATTAAAACATCTCATGGAGAAATTTTGCGCATGCACATATATCTCTTTAGTAGCATTCCTTTTAACATTACCATAGTTGTTCAAGTTATGTCACCAAATATTTCAATGCCTTCTATAGTTCTATGGATAGTAACAATGATGCCACATGGTGCTTTCCCACCATCCCTCTAAGAGCTGAGAACTAATAGTGGGTCTCTTGCAGGCTCACAAGGAACAATCAGGATTAAACCGCAAGGTTGTATCTAAGTCATCAATATCACCACCTTTCATCACTGATGCCATGAAGTGTCGGTAGGACCTACCACAAGGATGGGCAGGTGTCACCTACCTGCTACCGCTCTGGTTCATTTATGCAATTATTTTATTGCCGCAAGCTACTGGGCATCCAATGAAATGTATTTGGTGGGATGCAATGACCATTGCTTGATAATTTTTAAAGGCATGTGCATTTATTTGTGACTTAAAAGGGGTTGTTTTCTAAGATAACATGGTAAATGGACTTAAGCATTTCACAGATCTAGACTTAGGATATAGTGCCAAATATTTAAAAGACTTCAAACCTACCTAAAATTTGACAAGATTAAAATAATTCAATGGGTAGTGACCGATAATCCAACCATAAGCGATTGGTAAGCAAATGCGTTTAATGGTTCAAGTCATAACTTGAAAAATTGGGAACGAGCCAACACTGGTCAACTACAAATCAAACTTACGCAAGGTTTTTTAATACTTAGGATTTTTGTTAGGGGTTTACGACATAAACAAAACCCTAAATGCAGGAAAAACCAAAAACCCTAAACCATAGGACACATACCAGACTCAAAAATACAACCAAATATGCATCAAATATCAGTGTAACACAAAAAATTTAGGGGTTCTACTAGTGGCTCCAGTTGGGGACATTTTTTCTTCTAGAATAGAGCAAGATCTTAGAATCTCAAGGTTGAGCAGACCAAACCTAGAGAACAAAACCAAGGAAAACCCATATAAGGAAAACCAAGCAAACTAAAGCAAAATCATTCCAAACCCAAACCTATATACACAATATACATAATACTACAATGTGCATGGAAAAGAAACATACCTCAAGAGAATTATTCTTTCAAGAACTATCCATGCACTAATAGCTCAAGAAACTCTCTAGTTAAAATTTGCAGATAGTAGGAACCTTCACCATGTGTGTTTGATATCTGATAAGGATCCAACCATAATGCATCAAATTTTCTATGATTGCCCTTAGCTTGAGCTCTAGCATTCCACATCATCACCATGTTTCCTACAAACTTTCTTGGAGAAGCATTTTTGTCATACAAATGTTTGACTTGTAATTGCACTTTAGCATTTTAGTTTTGAGCTTCTCTCCTTATTTCATCCAACTCTATCAGAGCATCAACCCTATATTTCATTTCATTACAAATATCTTTATCATATTATTGTACAAATTTGTACATTTTTAGCAAGTTCTTTTGAGGTAGTCTTGCATCCAAACCATATACTAGACCAAATGGAAAATTTACAATAGATTTCTTAACAGTAAACCTATCTGCTCAAAGTACAAGCTTTATTTTTGAGTCCCATGCTTTCTTATTTTTCTCAATCACCCTTTTGATAATATTCATCAGACTCATATTACTTGATTTTTTCTGACCATTTCCTTGTGGATGATAGGGAGAAGAGTAAGATACCTGAATTCCATGCTTGTCAGAAAAATATCTAAAATCATCTGATCTGAAGCACGTGGTACTATCAGAAGAGATCTTCTCTAGGACCCCAAACCTAATCAAAATGTTGCTCATTAGAAAATCAACCACAACTTTTCTTGTTGCTTTCTTTCAAGGGATTTCTTCCACCCACTTTGTAAAATAGTCAGTGGCAACAAGAATCAAAGAGTTTCCTCCACTGGATTTATTAGAGATTTCACTAATAAAATCAATACCCCACTATTGAAAAGGGGCTTGGA
Source organism: Sequoia sempervirens (assembly GCA_007258455.2). NCBI lineage: Eukaryota > Viridiplantae > Streptophyta > Pinopsida > Cupressales > Cupressaceae > Sequoia > Sequoia sempervirens. Next base: position 93,024 of record VDFB02036766.1, read on the forward strand.
CTAAAATTGGTCTAAGTGGAAAATTTCATAAAAATTTCAGCTTTCTTGAAAAACCTTTAGCAAGCATCACAAGTTTTCATAAACTTGTGGGCATCTTTGAACACTAAGAACCACCAAAATACCACTCTCAATTTTTTGTGGGAAGTTGTCTTTTCCATGTAATGGCCTCCACAAACTCTGCTATGCATTTCTATTAGGAGTTCCAATGCTTTCTTTTCATCATCACATTTAAGTAATACACCCTCTGGACTTCTCCACCAAAGTTCATTGTCAATTATTACATACTTAATAGCCTGCAACTTCAAGGTTATTTTTTCATTATCTGCCATTCCTTCACGACATTGCATAGTTTGTAGATATTGAACAATCCACCTATGCCAACCACATGTTTTCATATCACATATAGGTGCAACATCTACACATTCTATCTAGTTTATTTTATTGGCTTCCAAGTTTATCTTGGCCATGAACTTAGCTAAACTATTTCCTCTCTCTAACTTGGTTATTTGGATATCTATATTGAACTCTTGGATTCTATTAAACCACCTACACCTTCTACCTATAAATTCTTGTTCAGTGAAAATATCCTTCATTGCAACACTTGGGACATAAGTAGTGATTGTAGCTCTCCCATTAAGTAGGTTCTAAAATTCTTCACTACTTTCACCAATGCATAAGCTTGTTTCTCTATCATATCATATTTGAGTTTTGTGTCCTACAAGGATTTTCTAAAAAATTCAATGGGCTGCGTAAAACCTTCTCCATTTTTTTGCAATAGTACAACTACAATTGTGTGAAATGATGCAAAGGAAAAAAATTGCATAGGCTTGGAGAAATATAGTGACTTGAATATTGGATCCTCCTTTATAGCTTATTTGATATTCTTAAATTCCATACTAGGCTCTTCACTCCAAGTTACCTTTTCTCCTTTCTTCAACATTTTAGATATTGTGTGGGTAATCTCTTCAAAGCTTGTTACAAACCTCCTTAAGAAATTGATCTTTCTAAAGAATGACTAGATGCCTTTGACATTCTTTGGTTATGGGATTTTATCTATTTCTGCCACTCTTTTAGGCGGAGAAGAAACCCTTTTATCATCACAAGTTGTAGTAGCACCATTAATAAGGGTCAATTCCTTTTTTTTGTGTTCCTCAACCCTCATCATTTCTATTGTTGCCCGGATTGTCACCTTGACTTGGGAAATTAACTAAAACATGTGAGTGGTCACAATTCACAATTCTATTCCTCAAATTGTGAGTGTTTCTAGCTTGTGCAAGTAATGCTACTATCATCCTTTGATATTTCTCATCAAAGGGTCTTCATAGAGATACATTCATTTGATTTGTTTCCAAAGCACAAACATTATGCTCAACATTTTCATCTTCATTAGGAAAAATATGTTGATGATACGCATCTAATTTCTACCTTTGATTGTCAACATCAACCTCATGTGACTCTTCTTATGAAGAACACTCTTCTTCGACAAAATATGATCTATGCATAAGCACATGTATCTCCTCATTGTTTTCTTGAAATGACTCATAGTCATCAGGCTCATTTTGTTCTTCTTCAAACTTCTTTGCTACTAAGCATGTTTGGGAAGCATGTGGCAATTGGAAAACAATACACAGGGTGCTTCATCAATAAAATTCATAGAGTTATTTTGTAATGGATTAGGAGGAACTTTACTTTGTGTATTCTTTTTATTATTTTGAATTGGACTTCCATTATACCAATTGGTGTTATAAGGATGATCTTGTATTCTAGGAGGTCTTTCATTTCTTTGGAAATTAGGCTTGTCATTTGTTAGTCCCTTTTCTTTCCTAGCAAGTTTGTAACTGATGTCCTTCATGGAACTTGCAACCTTATATATTTTTTCCACAAGTGAAGATCCTTTCTCTATAGAGTTTTTTTCTTCCCTCTATGGGTTCTTTAGGATCTTGACATCATCTCTCCTCCCTACCTTTCTTGATACTCTTTTATTATTTTTATTGTGTAATGCAATCTTGAAAACCTCTCAATGTTTGGGGATTCTTGTCTCACAATAGATAACTTACTTTTGAATCAAATGCAATTCAATAATTAACCAAACACACATTATCTTTCAACCTCAAGTCAATAGGTAACCTATTAATAGCTTTCTAAAATATGGTATTGAAATTAGTAAACATTTCATTGGATCCTTTATAGATATTATTAAACTCACTAAGCAAGAACCTTGCATTTGTCTTATTGCTATATTGTTATCTAAATATCCTTTTAAATTCCTCCCATGACCCAATATTTTTTGCTAGTAAAGATCTATACCATTCCTTTATATCTTTAGTGAGTGACTACATAAATATTTTCATCATAACATCTTTAGCTTCAACCTCAAAGTCATCCATGATGTTAACAAATGGGAGAGTAAATAAAATACCCCTTTCTCCCTTGTACTTCAGGCTCTATTAAACCTGGGAGGGTGATCCCAATAGTATATTTAAAGGTACTTGTGTGCTGAAGTACCAAATACACTATAAATAGATGTTTCTCCTTTAGATGTTTAATAGACACAATACTATAAAGGCTTGGCTCACCTCTACAGTAATGTCTAATTGAAACATGAGAAATGTAATAAAATAAGCTCAACAAACAAAAAAACTAACAATGAAATTTGATTTAAAAGACGATCAGCTGATGTATTAACTAACACATGTAACATGAATAAAAAACTTAGATCAATGCCTCATCCTTGGAATGGAGTCTACTCAAACACATCCATAATGTGATGACAATTTTCACACCTGACAATATATGAAGCTCTGAAATGTTGCATTATAGCATTTCAACATTATGTTTTAACCTTTACTTCTTACTAGCATCCTAGCACTTAGCCTAACATAAACTAGTAGCTTCACTTAAGCATTTACATACATTATTTGAATGGACAAGCAAGAATAAAACTAAACATCCACTGTAATTTAATGGAAATGAATAAAATAATTCTTGATAATGTTATTCATAATTTATAAAACCAATACATAGGAGAGTAAAATAGTCTCAAATTTGAAACATTCAACATTATTTTGCCAGTTTTGTACCCAAAATTACATTAATATTGATAGACTCATATCCTAAAACTTAACTCTAAAATGCTTTGTATTCACACTACTATAAAAACCACCTGTACAGTTCACTTACCTTTTTCCTGCAAAATATTTTATTCTGTTTTGTTCATTTTCACCATAATTTTCTCGAGAACTTTTTACAACAACAAAATAAAATTTTATTTTATGTGTGAAGACTCCCAGTAGCCACAATCAGACATCTCCAATTTGGTGTGAGAGATGAAACTAAAATCAACGATGGGCGATGGACACAACAACCATTGCTCATTGCTAATTTCAACTTGCTTTTCCACTAAAAAATGGAGATGAGCATTGTTCTGGTGAACATTCAAAAGTTCCTCTAGTGAATGAGAAACAAAATTTTAGTTTCCCCTTGCACAATAATAATTGAAAATTCACATTTTAACTGTTCACGTGCTTCCATCGCTTATCGCTATTGTAGAAAGAACATGGAGAAACTGGTGGGAAACAAAATTATAGTTTCCCTTTGCTCAATAATAATTTAAAATTCACGTTTTAACTATTCACGTGCTTCCATCGCTTATTGCTATTGTAGAAAGAACATGGAGAAACTGGTGATACCCGATGAAGAAGCCAACCATGGTCTCGCCCATCGCCAATGCGCAATAGGAAAGGGCCTATGAGTCCATGATGGGTGATGAGAGGAAATAGTCATGGCACCATTACTGATTCAAATAGGAAATGCAAATCAAAATGGTGATTTGTGATGAAGTTCTTGCATGAAACCGTGCTACCATGCTGCCCTGATTTTGACCAATCAGAAGTAAGAATTAAACTTTCTTTCCCTTATGAACATTTGAAATGTGTTTTATATTTTCCCCTTTGTATTTGCACAATATTTAAAATATTCAAAATATTTTAAATATTGACATTTCAATTTTTAGAAGAATTTTGACTTCTAATTATCCCTGCGGACCAAATGGAGAAATTTATTGTGGACAAATGGTGACACTTGGAGTCGAGATTTTTTGTGTGCGGCCATAATCAATTGTTTATAGATAACCAATTTGCTCAAATTTTTCCCATCTCTTAAAATTCAAGTACCTCCTATGTAAATTGCCCCTGGGACGTGTTTGCCGCAACAGAAGTACATTAAAATAATGTATCAAATGACCTTCAATCTTGATGAAAATGGGGCTGTAGATGTTTCAAATGAAAAAAAGAAATGGGTTGTCCCTATATTTTGAAAATTTTGAACTTTTTTGGACACCATTTTTGGCCATATTGCGATAAAAAAAATTAAATAACCCATTAAAATTTATCCTCGGAGCTTGAAACTGAGTAGGCATGTTACCATTTGACCCAAGAATTCATTGCAATAAATGAAATGGAAAAATGATTACTGAAGTGAAAGATATTAAATTCCAAAGTGACTCACTCAGGATTTTCTGCAATTGCTGATTCTGAAACACTAAAAAAGTTCATCTAGAAATAGGCTTTGAAAAAATATCAAATGAGGAGCTGGAGGGATACAAACTGGAAAAGTGGTGGATAATTATATAGACAATCATGGGGAACATTCACTTTGATGTGCAGGTCATTAGGTTGCAAAATAAAAATTCAAATGTGAGGCCACTTTCTGCAGATTTACACAGTTCAGTTTGCAAATCTAAACTTTTTGCAAACGGATTCAGACTAAAAAACCTAGCAAATGGATTCATGGGGCTATTCCAACTGACAAGGGGCTTCATTATAGTGCAAATAATTATTGAAAAATATCAATTGGGATTAATACTCAATAGGCACAAAGATACAACATCACAAAGATGTCCTACTCAGAAAGGTGTAACATGTGCAAACAACAAACCAACTTCTAAGCCTCCAGACAGGGGCATCAAAAAATTATTAAAAATGATCATTTGAAGCTATAAATGGACATATGGAATCTCCAATAGGTGTTCAATAGTTCCCCAAAGTGATTTTTCATGACAATCCATGGGTGTCAAATTATAACAGTAATACATTTGACTGCAAAATACGATGAAACTGTCCGACAAAATATGTAAAATTCAATGTTCGTCGGGTGCTTGTAAAATTTGATGTGTAATTTACAATTTTTTGAAAGTTTATCCCCAATGTTCATCAAAATTTTGATGAACCTAGGGTTCGTCAAAATGTCGGCTATTAGTTTCGTCAAATTTTTGACAAACATGAAAATTTAAAAAAAATCAAATTGTGGCCGACATAAAAAAAAGTGAGTTCGCGCCTGATTTATTGCGACAGTGTTTTGCTCTACTTGAGATAGTTTTTGGAGAACTAAGGATGATTTTCTTGATAAAAATAATAAAATATTCAAGAAAATATTGCCAGGTTGAGGGTAGTCATTGTCTTTTTGCAGAATTTAGTTGTGAAGTCAGATTTGTAGTTCTAGGTTTGAAAATCATATTTTAAACATCTCATCAGATTTCATTTTTAGAGGTTAAGGGTTTTGAGAATTTCATGTCCATATTTTGTTGTGTGGAATCACCATAAGATCACAACTAAGGAACATATTCTTGTGATTGTAATTATGTGATCCATAACTCTATTGGTCATGTGGCATAGTTGTGCTATAACAAATACATAATGCATTCATGTGTGACCCAAGTTTAATGTGGCTATGTTGTGATAGAAATGGAGGCACTCATATAATATAGTTAATTCAGGTTGTATAATGTAGGTGTCAATCATTATTGGGTGCATTCAGGTTGTCTCAAGTTTAACAAGTTATGATGTAATTATAGCATGATCGAAGAGTGATTACCTCTTGATGCAATAAAGAGCCTATAACTATGGTTGATATGCAGAGTGGTTGTGTTATATCAATTATGTAGTGCATTCAAGCACAACCCATGTTTAATGGGCTATTCTAGAGAGTGATCAAGATTTTCTAAACCTTATGAATGTTACTTGACATATAGTTGCATAATCTCAAATTCCTTCAGAGGATTTTGAAGTATCCAATAGTTTAGAATGATTTTCTTTTAATTAAAAAAATTAATAAATGATGTATTTTCTATAATTAGATAATGTGGAGATCTCCTAAATCTACCCACACACTATCCTCTTGCACTATATTCATTACTCTAGCTACTGGGTTTTGCATGTGACATCTTTAATATCTTCATGACCGTGGCTTTTAAATAGATCTCAGTCTTTGCTTTAATCCTTTTCATGGTAACCCTTGAGTTCCATAATCCACCTTCAATCTCTTCTAAGAATGTTGTCTTAAGCTAGACTGCATAGTATGCATATAAAGCAAGTCCTTCATACCTGCCATTGTTCCAAACCACCACTCACTGCCTTGCTTAAAATGTTGCCTCCATAAGTACAATAGCATGTTTTAAAATCATGGTTGCCAGTGATTGACCATTAAGGTCACCACTTTCATCATGAAGATACAATGAGATTTTTGTCTTCAAACTCAAGGCATTATGGAAGATAACATTGTGAATTGTTTTATTTGTGTACAATTTGATTTTTTGCAAATTTATTGCTTTACTAACTTCCTTTAAGGCTGGTGTATTGCCCTCATTGCAATCTCAAACAACTCACTCACTATCACTTGAAGATTCCTTTCATGAGCATCCTTCTATAAAATAAAACTATGCCCTATAGACTGCCTACTTACTACAAGGGACTCATTGTTTCATGGTATTGTAGTTCTTAAGATCCTTCAACCTTATTGACACTACTTCACAGTCCACAAGGTATTATTCACTATTCTCCCATCTTTGGTGAGTCTCAAAACACTCCTTCAACATGCAATCCACTACCTCCATTATACAATATTAATGGCTAAGAAGAAACATTGAACCTATGATTACCAGTATTACTTCATTTGGATAGTCATTCCCTGATTGCATTTGCCTTGTCCAACACTACCAAAAGCATTTGAAAAACCCTTAAGGTTAGCAAGGGGGTAAGGAAACTCACTGTTAAAATCTCCACTTTACTATGCAAGGTTTGAACTTTATTATCTTGTCACTGCTCAACCTATTTTTGACTATCACATCTCAAGTGACTTTCATTCTTCTTACCATAGATTGCATTTAAAAATTTCACTAAGCTACATAGTGTGCTTGTTATTGGCTACAATCTTTAGATTGCAAGATTTTGTTATTACCTACAATTTCTCAATCTTTCTGGTATTGCAACCTCATTAATTGGCTATAGTTATTGTTTATATTTCTACGGAGGCCTAGGGTTTGTACCCTAATCATGCTCTTACCAATGCTTCTATTGTTTTCTATTAGGGCTCTCTCAATGTTGAGAGCCCTAGGGATAAGTTTGTCATAAGAAGTGGCACATTGCATCTTTAACTAAAAAGATAAATCTGTATTGACATTAGCAATAATGATTCTGACTTGTTGCTCCTTAGGAATGGGTCACTTGCTCTTACTAGCTCGATACCTCCATTGTTGTAGGAATTTTGTGATCAAGTTCAATATTCTGATTTTAGGAGTCTTAACGGTTGGAAATCATAGTAAAATTATAATTTAATAAGTTTTGGAATTAGCATTGTAAAGTGTTTTTTGGGGTCATTAACTTCGGACTATCTTCTCTTTTCAGGGGTGGTTGCATGCCAAATTTTTTTGGTGTAAAATATCAGAATTATTAGATTATGTTACTGTCTATGAATAAAAATTATTGGAGTGTGAGTTTGATATTTTTTAAGATCTAAATAGTCAAACTTGGTAAAGAAAAATCATGTTACATAATATTAGTCTAGAACAAAATAAAGAGACACTTGATAGATTGTGGGCTAGATTGAAAAGAAAGGGTGATGGGAAATGTTATTGTCCTTGCAATAATTGCAAGGGCTTAAAGACTGATGACTTTTAATCACAACAGCTGAGAAACATTGTAGGCAACATGGTCACGTTGAAGGGGGGCATGATTATCATCCATTGTAAGTTGTTCATTATATGTGTTTATATTGATTGAATTTGTAAATGTTTATATTGTTTTAACATTATATATATATATATATATAATCACTTGATCATGATCATGGTCTATTTGTGTCTATCATTATTATAAAGGTGGGGCACCCTAGGGCAGATGATATGGATTATCATGACCCAGAGAATGTAGTTTTGCAAGCGAATGAACATGGAGTTGTGAATATCGAAGATGAAGTTAATGATCCTATGGAAAAAGATGATCATGTGCCAGAAAACATAGTTGAAGATGATGATACGAATACATTGATCCATGCCACATTTAGTGGCAGAGCTGATCATGATGATCAAGATGACTTTGATGATGTTCATGATTTACCTATACTTGACAAGGCATACAAGCCCCTTTATGAAGGCTCCAAAACAACTCTTCTATCTACTGTATTGTTGTTGTTGAGCTTGAAGGTTATGAATGGTTTATCAAACATAACAATCTCATGGATGTTAAGGTATGTCATAGATGTCATTTTTTTTCATCTATTTTAATTGTTGTTAGTTCATCACTAGTAAATAAAGGATGAAATATGTACCATTAATATTCTTTACATGAACAAATTATTTTTTATTGTAGATTGATTGGTGAATTGTTGTTACCACCATCAAATATTTTACCTCGCTCATACCGAGATTTATGTGTCATTATGAAATATATCAGAATGGAGTATCAAGCAATAGATGCATGTCCCAATGATCATATTATATATCGTAAACAATAAGAATTTGCAACAGAATGTCCGAAATGTCATATCAGTAGATATCAAATAGATCAACTAACAAAAAAGGTTCCTCGCAAGGTTCTTTGTTATATTCCCATTATTCCATGTATGCAACGATTATTTAGGTGCAAAAGCTTAGTGCAATTGATGGATTACCATGCACAGAATAGAAGTTGAGATGACATTCTTCGAATGCCTATAGATGGTTCTACATTTAGGGACATGGAGGAAAAATAGCCACACTTTAAAGAAGAACCTCGTAGTCTCAGGCTTTCATTGGGAGCTGATGGTGTCAATCGATTTGGAGAGCTGAGATCTATTTACTCAGTGTGGCCTATTTTTGTTATCAACAATAGCATTCCTCCATGGATGCCAATAAATAGGGAGCACATAATGTTGTCAATGATTGTTCTAGGTATTTGTTTATATCAATTTTCTTTAACGTAGTAGCATCTCATTTGTCTTATTTGTTGCATAATGACTTATATTTTTTTCATTCAATATTCATGTACATTAATTTATATATATTGCAATAAAATGGTTATAATAATTATGTAATGTTTATGTTCATTCAACTAGGTAAGTACCAAGTTAAAAATGAATGTGTCTCGATCCTCTTATCGACGAGTTACTAAAGTTATTGAATGGCGTCACTATGTATGACGTCTCTAGACCAATAGGACAAAGACAATTTCAATTTCATGCAATGCTTGTATGGACAATTCATGATGCCCTAGGGCTAACACATTTTTGTGGTATGTTATAACGTTCGACTACACTTTAACAATATTTAATTTGATGAAGTAGATATCATGCATGTTTTTAAAATAATCCATTCATTATATATAATTATAAAAATTGACATATTTAATCAATTATATATCATGTTGTAGGTCTTGAACAAAGGGAAAATTTGCATGTCAATTTGTAGTCCAAAAGGTGAAATCTAAGTCATTCAACAAGTTTAAGCGGTGTTTGATAATTATAGGCACTTCCTCCATAGAAATCTAAGTGTCGAACTACTGAAAACATCTTTTCAATGGGAAAGAGGAGACTACATCAAAACCATGAATGTCACCTGCCTATGGAGATTTGGAATATAATAGAATCAATCGTCAAGGTTATACATCGGATCAAATTGTTTATCTATCATATATGATATGTTTTGAATTTATATTTTTATATTGTGTTGTGTTTACTCATGTTGTAATTGACAATGATTGTCGTTGTTAATTTGTTTAAATTATATGCTTCATGAAGGTCGTCAAAGCATTAATGGCCAGCTTCCACAGCGACTAAAAAGTTATCCCAGACAATTTAGTAGGTTGCCTTACTATAAGCAGCTACAAATTGTGCATTTATTTGATACAATGCATATCGGAAAGAATATAACAAAAATATTATGGAAAATATTGGATGGAAGGCATGACAAAGAAAAAATTGTCAAAATTTGTAGTGACATTTAGGAAGCCAATCATGCAATGAAAAATGTCATTCAACTAAATAGTGATGGAGACAAAATTAATATAAGTTCCCTTCCTTGGTTATTAACAGAGCAGCAAAGCAATGCTATAAAAGAAGTCATACAAAAAATTTGATTTCCCATAGGATTTGCTGCGAACATAAAAAATATAATAACAAAGAAAGGTGAATTATGGTCACGAATGAAAATGCATGATTGGCATACGTTCATTAAGGTAATTATTCTGGTATATTATATAGACTTGTATAATGCATGTACTTCGATTGTATTGTGTTTACTACTTTTGGAAAATAATGAAAGATCATTTTATAATTGTTGCGGTATATTTCTACCTCTATCTCTCCCGAACAACTTTGACAACAATGTCAAGCAAGTTATATATGATCTTGGAAAATACATGAGGTAAGTAGCGAGATTTGTTCAATTCGCTATATAATCTTATAATTGCCATTTGTTTTACTTTTTATGTAATATCTTTGTTTATTTTTTGTTAATGTCGTTAATATATTTGCACCTTGAATCACTTGTAGATGGTTATCATCTAAAGAAATACATAAAGAAGATATAAATTATTGAAGAAAAATTCCTCGTCTAATCATGTGAAATGCAAAAGTGTCTACCTTCCAGCATTTTTCAATGCACTAGAACACTACCTCTTACACCAAGTTGAGGAGATTGAATTGTGTGGACTGTACACACAAAGGTCAATGTGGATGGTTAGAGGAACTTAGAAATTTTGAAGGCTTTGGTTGAACAAGAGCACATCTGAGGTTCTATGGTGGAGGGATATATGGTATACCAGACCATGGTGTACATTAGTGAATATCTTCCTAAGTTTGTAGCAAAGATCCATTTAGATCGCATTTGGGATCCCAACTCCATTAACAAATTCAAAGGGGAGTACTTGTTGGGGAAAGGTAGAATAAGGAAAGTGAGAGGTAATTATAAGATGGTCATGGAGATTAATTGGAATGCATTTTACATATGGATTTTATGTATATTGTACATATTTAATTTTTAATCTTCAATATACATCGATTATAAATTAAGGTCATGCTATTTAACTAATTATACGTCGTTTGTGAATTTCAATTTATTTTGGTACAGTTAGTTGAGAGTGGGATGCACTACATTTGTACGTCACCAACAATTTTGATTAGATGATGGTATGGATTGAACGATGTCAACAATCTGGTCATGCATTAACATGGGAAGGTGTGGCTTCATTGGTTAAAGAAGCTCATCGTAATGGAGATTCCAATGTTACACAAAGGGAAATATATTAATCACCCATATTATTTAATTATTTTCAAGTATATTAATGTATATATATATCTTGAGATTATTCTCTTCACATACATTCAACCAAGAATAAATATGTTTATCAACTGACGATATTGCAATAATTTTTACATGTTTGACATATTGCAGGTGAAACACCACAAGGCTATGTGGTGCAATGGTTGTAAATTTTGAATCAAAATATTTGGATGACATGAAAAATTGTGATTAATTATTTATGGTTTTTCGGTGATAATCTTTCATCTAGGGCATATACATTCAAAGTCTTAGAAAAATGATGCACATAGGTTTTGGATGATATACTTGGTGTGATTTGATCCTTAAGATTAATTTTGTTATAGGTCTATGGTATATTTCTGATTGAATTTAAATGATCCTGAGAGAACTATTATTGAACATGATAATGGATTTACCATGGTTAATACAAGGTTGGTCGAACGAGCTGGAAATGAGCCCTATGTGATTCCAAGCCAATGTGAGTAGGTATTTTACTTAGAGGTTCCAGGTAAACTGGTTTGGTCATTTGTTGTTAGACGCATTCAAGGAAGGTGATAAAGTATAATGTGGTGGAAGAAAGAGATCTTTGAAGAACTGGGGCCAGTGTAGATGGTGATGGGATCAATGGTTAGTTGACGTGTCACAGCGGGGTATCGAAGAGGAGGCTTCAGATGATGATGATGTAGGAGTTAATTTTTATGAAGATGACATCTATGGATGATGACGTGCTGACTGTTGATGATGATGATGATGATGACCAATCTTACAATGCTAGAATCTGGATCGGATGATACAGACAAAGAGTTGGATAAGAAGAAGATCAATGACATTGAAATGTATGAGTTATGAGATCATATTATCTATTTGATATTAATTTCTTGATAGAATTATATTTGACTTATGTGGTTACATAATTAATTCATGATGTTTTTAATTATTATGCCATTACATGATTGATTTAATGATGTACTTTTTAATGTTTGAAAGGTCAAAAAATTAAAACATTTCAATAGTGTTAACAACCAACAGAAATTAGTATGGCGCATGTTTCATGGATCTTAGTTAAAGTCAATTGTAGAGTGGTTGTTTAGTGGTTAGCGTGATATTTGGTTCTTTTTTTACAATGTAACCAGGTGTGTCTAATATACCTACCGATTTTCAATTCCAATCGAAAATGACTCGAAGACCTAGACCAAGCCTGATGAGGACAAAACTAAATGCCACTTGAATCTACAGGCCGGGAGTGATCCATTAATGTTTCCTGTGCCCCAGACCATTATTGCCTGACAACATTAACAATAATGGAATGATCTCTTAATAAGCAACGATAATATAATATCAACTAGAATTGGTTGTTCATAGACAATATCAACTATCTGGAGTGTGAGATAACTAAACACAATCCATTTATAAGATAGTCAATGATTTGCAATTTGTAGCAAGCTCTAGGCAAAGACAAAGAAATACTAAACTACACGAATAATTACAACTTAGATCAGTGCCATATATCCATTGCAGGAGTCAAATTCATAAGCATCTAGAGGTTTATAACAGATTTAATACATCACATATAAGATCCCTGACAATATTGCATTGCAATTTCATCAATGTGCATTCTAACCCAGGACTACTTATCAAATCCTTATACAGCACATATCAGCCTATAATCCCATTCAAGCATTTTGATTAATTCCTTGAATTAAAGCTAAAATAGAATCATACACACCACAACAGTCAGATGAATGAAACAACCCTTAGTTATTTTATTCAAAGTTCAGATATGCACATACAATGGAGACATGAGCTCGAATTTTATTTCAACTCAAATGCTAGTACTATTGCTAACAATCTGAACTCAAAACCCTATTATAATGACTCAAAACCTAAATTGCATTCAATAAAATATTGAGACTTTACAAAATTAAGCTCTGTAACCACTAGACTCCAACAAAAATTATCTAACACTAACCCTTATTACTTTTATTTGTGAATCCTTTTTTATAGAAAATGAGGCAAACAAGCACCGGGCGGAAAGTACACTGTATCACTGATCCAATTGGAGCACCTGATGATATTCCAAAATTTGTTACAACAGCCACCACCTTGAAAAATATTCTTGTTCAAAAATCGTTACAACAGCAATCATCCTGGAGCATATTCTCGTTCATCATGTCGGTGAAGGAAGGTTGATGCAATAACAAAAAACCACACGAAATCCACACCAAGAAAGTCATCCGTACAAAACTGGAAATGTTGTAACTGCAACATCTGATTTTCTCCCTGTTGGTAGCCCAATATTTTTACTCATCATCATTCAAATACTTAGCCACCCCCCTCTGGTATTCTTCGTCAGTTGTTAATCAAAATCAATCACCTCTTTTACTGCTATAAAATAAATACTTTACGCTGCACAGTTAGCACATCTCTTTCAAAGATTCCAAAAATGAGGCAGTACCAATAATCTTATCCATACAATTTACCAACAAATCTGTCTGAGTCATCAAAATTATTTTAATTTGATTGTGATAGCTTTACCCTTGATCCTACTATTGTTGGGTGTTACGTTCCCCCTACTCATGGTTATATTATTAGGTAACAGTGTATTACCCCAATCATTGAAGTTCTTTACCAACTCCCTAATCTTCCTACTTAGATCATCTGGTAAGGTCTGAAAACTTTGAAATGATTTAACTAATATATAAGTAGGCTTCCATGATTGGGGCCTATTACTTGCATCAAACCTTGAGACTTTAGTCATAACATCTAGATTATTTTCCCTAAAGGATCCAATTTTTGAATTATTGGAATCACTATCCTTGATTCGTTGTCAATATTATTTATTGCTTCAAATATAAAAGAATACAAAGAATGTATAGAGGGCAGTTTATTATCCACCTTTTCATTTAAATGCTCCAAAACAAGAGTAACAATTTATTTTTATTTTGAAAGAAAACCCTCCTCTTTTACCCTTAGTGATGTATGTAATTGGTCAATTTCCTGCATGAGCTGCCTCTTTGTTGGATCAACAGAGCACTTTGTTTGCTCATCAACTTGTTCTAGAGGAGGGGTAAGAGCAGGATTTTGAATGCGAGACCTTAGTGTAGAAACATTTGGAGAAGTAGGAGGCATTGATCCTGCTGTGGGAGGTGATGTGCTGGTTCCTGGAGCATGGGATATTTCTCTAGTATGTCTATACTTGAACCTTTCTACTTCAGTTTGTAGCTCAACATTCCTCTGTTGCATTTTACTATATTCTTCAATTAAAATGTTATACTTCTCCATTAGGCTCTTTCTTTCAGTCTCCTCCCTTTCAACAGTCTTTTGGGCCAACTTGGCCACATTCATAGTTAAACTAGTGGCTTCGGTTGTTGTAGTCTCTGAATCCCTCTTTATTATTAATCCTCCTTTGAAATTTGGATTAATATCAACAATGTCTAGCTTTCTTCCTTGTGGAGCCAATGCCCAAATTGCCAAGGTCTCATATTCTTCACTGAAGGCAGAGTTTTGTAATGCTGCCTTAACTTCTTGTTCAGAATCCTGAAAAGGATTCTTAGACTTCATAATGGCATTGAAATCCATTGCATCTGCGATGTCCTATTCAGGAAAAATCAAAACACCAGCCTGATTCACTAGTTGTATTCCTTCTTCAAGAGTGATGTTTTTGAACTCTTCCATTAGTTCAGCTTTCACTTCTTCATCATTCTCCTGATCTAACCCGTCAAGCCTTAGTTCTCTTCTCTCCTTGCATTTATTTTGATATTCCTCAAATTTCATCCTCCATACCAATTGCAAGAATACAGTTGTATTTACAAATGCATTGTCATCTAAGAACTCCTTACAAGCCTCCATTCTTGCATCCTGCACACTCTTACCCTTCATATCCAAATCGGATAGAACCAATAAAGTTGACCTAGGAGGGGACGACATACCAACCTGCATGTCTTGATCAATAATAATAATTTCATCTGTGAGATCCTCATGTAGGTGATCAGTTCTTTGCCTCTTAGGGCTTGGCTCAGGTGGTGGTGATGGGGGACTGCACTCTGGTGAAGATTTTAATTCAATGATTTTGATAGCCCTAGGTACTTTGAATTTTGGGCCTGGTCGTGAAGGCACCTTCATTATTTTCTTCCCTTTTCTATCTACTTCTTCCTCATCACTACCAGTATCCCTTTTCCTCCTATAGATGGACCGCCTTTCTGTAGGCTAACATACTGGCCTTATTTCAATTGGCATATCACTTTTTCCTTGCATATCCAAACTTAGCCTTAAATTTATCTTTTTAGTTGTCAAGGTGTCCATTATCTCTTTGAAATTCTTCATTAAAAAATCAATTCTCTTGTGGTATGGAGTGAATTCCATCAATGGATCATATGTCGGATCCATTTCATGCACAATATCTAGTAGCTTACTATAAGCTATCCACTTTTCCTTGTTCAATTACTATCTATTTAAATCAAATTCATTCCTTATCAGGTCCTCAGGGAAATTGAACTCATGTGCAAATTTGCCACCTTTTATTCTTTGTCTGAAAAGAGCAAAGAAACCTTCAGGATCATGTTGTCAGCTTGGACCAAATCTTGAATGGTAATAAATAAAGAATTTGTCAAAATGTGTCCAGCCTCCCTTTAAAAATGTAAAGTCAGACACTACTATATAATCAGGGAATAATGTTCCCTTCCCCTTTCTAGTTAGGTTATCTTCATGAATAGACCCCATCTGCCACATAACTTCTACAAACCTTAGTCTTGGTGGCACATTGTATGGCAGTATGTGAGGGGTTCCTTGAAATCCATATATTCTCAGGATAGTGCTAACTAGATATGGGATAATGTCACCCCAGTTATGTAAAACCCTCAATTATGGTTTCCTCTCCTTTGGCCTAAGGAAATCATGCACTTCCTGAGGGATCCTAGGTACATTTACCATCAATCTAGCCCTAAATCTTGCAAATTTTTTTTTATCAAATTTCCCATAATTGGTGCTTTCATTATTACAAGACAAATCTGTAGCCCATATCTGTACTGGCAATCTTTCTCCATTAACTGATTGTCTTAAGTTCATCTTCTCAACAAAGAAATCAGCATTCCTAAACAAGAACATATGCATCAACATGGAATACTAAAAGAATTGAGTACCAGTATCACCATTCTGCAGGTTCGACAGTCCTTCATCTATCCTCTCCACCAAAAAAGAAGTAAAGTCATATGTTACAGAGAAGTTAGGGTGTTGTGTTTGCACCCCCATGAAAATGTATGCAATCGACATTACTGCACCAGGGCTGAAACTAAAAATCTGACATAGTGAATAGAAAGTAGCCAGAAAAGGCTTTCCAAAACAATTCAATCTGAAGGGTTCCTGGTCACTAGGGTTGATGTGAAATTGTGAACCCCCTGCCTTAACCAGATGAGGTGGAAGCGGCTTAACCCTAAAAAGAGATTGGAATTTTGTATACTCCTACTTCATTTCTTCAAGATTAATAGGAACCAAGTCATCACTTGGCTCACTCAAATCAAAAGTCTGTTGGATAACATCTCTGTTAATTTCTAATAGAACCTCTCCATCATTATCTCTGATTACCCGTGTGATAGGGTCATATCTTTTTGCCACTGCTCTAAGTTAGTCCACATCAGGGAACACATTTGGAACAACCAGCTTTTCCATGTAGTACATCCATCCATTTGAAAAAGAATGAGGAAAATTCCTCTATCCATACCATAATCTGAACATTTCTAAGCCTCTGAGTGGAACCCTAGCATCAACAATGTTGGAATTATTACAAACCAACCCCTCCCCTAGGATTTTCCCTCACATCAACAACAAACCTTTCTTTCTCTCATTTTTTGATAATAGAAATTGATCTAGGAAATCATTGTACAAGTTTCTTTTCAAATACTCAATGTGGCCAGAGTGCTACTTGGTTAGCACCATTTTAGACAAACTAGGGCCTCACTATAATGTTACACTTCAAGTGGCTATGACTAAGCAGAGATAGGAAATTACAAAGTAAAAATACCGCAATTCCTCACAATTTATGATTAAACAATAACCCTAACAAAATATTTTAATGAACTCAGTGACAAGCATAGCAGACCCCCCCTTTCCCAAATTTAGGTGCAGAATGACTGGGAAATAGAGAAAATTAACTCACAACTTTTTTTGCACAAACTCCATTTTTTGGTAGCAGCTTCTCACAATTTCACCTTTAGCTCTAAAACTGTTTTCACGAAATATTTGGATGCTTTGTGATACAAATGAGACAAGTAAATTGATTTTATGTTAATCAAATTATGCCAGTGGATGTCTCATTCGCCATTAAAGCTAACTCACTGGCTGCACGAATGGCTCCAACCATAATTTTATACATATTTAAATTTGAGTCGTTGATCCTTTGGTTTGATCAAATTATCAATAGCCATCTTCAAAACAAGCTGACGTAATTTCCAACACGGCAATAAAGGGGCCCACTATGTCATACATCATGAAGGAATGCCACATGGCGGTTGCCCATGATATCACAATCCTTTGATTTATCATCGTGGGATGGCGGGCATCGTCGATCCTTTTACCATAAATCTTGCTCCTTCAAAAATGGTCGCCATCCTTTTCTTTAACTGTTGAGTAGCTTTTCCCTTAAAATCATAACATCTGCATTGAAATAAAACACATGCATCTTACAAGTGCATTAGTAATCCACCCCGTAATACATTTAAAACTGGTGAATGCTTTCTTCACTCCTTAGGCTTCATTGGATGAGACATGTGGCAGGCACCCACGACATCGCAATCCAAAAATTCCTAATCACGGGATGGTGGGCACTGTCAATCTTGAAGAGACAGCTCATCAATGGTCACGCAAATTTCATCCTTTAGGAAGGGCACGTGGCACCCGCCCGTGATATCGTGATCCCTGTAATCCCTGATCGCAGGATAGTGGGTGTCGTTGATCTCGTTCCTTTAACATAGTCGCCAGCCATGTCGTTAACTTTCAAGTAGATTTTTCAGCGAGATTATAACATATCTGTCGATTTAGAATATGTGCGTCTCAAGAACACTTTAGTAATCCACCCCTTAATACATTTAAAGCTGGCTAGTGTTTCCTTTACTTTTTACGCTTCATTGGATGAGACACGTGGTGCCCACCCGTGATTTCTCAATCAACCCAAGCACCATCATGGGATGGTGGGGAACGACTCAGATCAAATTTGATCCCCCGGATAGAACATGTGGCGCCCACCCATGATTTTGCAATCCTTCAATTCCCGATCACAGGATGGTGGGCACCGTTGATATCTGTAGGAAATAGATCAACGGTAGCACTAAATCAACCCTTGCAAAATAAAACATTCATTAAAAGGAGAAGTGGGCATTACTAGGTGGACGACAAATAAAAAAATTATATTTATAGAAGAAAAATAAAATAAATTTACAATTTGTTTTATAATTTTACTTTTAACTTTAAATGCATGTTCACAGATTAAGTTGTATTTTTTTTACAATCACATTTTTATTTTAGATGTTTGTTTATAAAATATAAAGATGTATTAAAAATATATTAGAAATATTTTTCTTTATATTATATAGCATTCATACCATTAAATTAACATAGAATAGTTTCATAATATCATTTAACCAATCAAGAAAAATTTAATCATTACTATGCAACATTATTCTCACATCAAACTAACAAATAAACATTGAAAATAATTTATTTTTTTATATTATAACATTCATAACTTAAACCTTTTATACACAATATCAAGTTAATTATAAAAAACACAAAATTATTTATAAGCAACTTAAATTTTTTAACAATTTAATAAAATATAATTTAATATAATTAGAAAAATTAAATAAAATTATAGATAAATTTATGAAATATTGATCAATTGCAACATTATTGGCACATCTTTTAAACTGACAAATAAACATTGAAAACACATTTATTTTTATATTATAGCATTCATAACTTAAACCTTTTTATACACAATGTAAAGTTAACTATAAATTGTATAGAGTTTAGATTTTCTATATCTCTCATATATCAACATAGGTAAATTTGAAAATATTTTAAATTATATAATTTAAAAAAAAAATTGAATGAATTTATAGAAGATTATTTTTATTAAAGTGATATAATCTAATCCCAATACTAACATTAATTATAAGTCTAATCATAACCCCAACCCTAAAACTAACACTAGTTAACTTCAAACCTAACTCTAATTTTATATCCAACCCTAAACATAACTATGATTCTAAAACTAATATTAATGAGAGCCTAATTGAACCACCAACTAACCCTAATACTAACCACTTGCCCCAGTTAGACCTAACACCTTCAAGCTCTATCATAGAACCTTAATCTTACCAACTAACCCCTAATCCTAATTGAATCCTATACCTAATTTTAATTGAAGTCTAACCCTATTTGAACCTTCAACTTAATTGAACTCATGTTTAGGGTTAGGGTTCAATTAAGGTTAGGGTTGAATTATGGTTATGATTAGGGTCAAAATTCAAATAGGATTATGCTTGGAGTTTAATTAAGGTTGCTATTCACTTAGGGTTAAGGTTCAATTAGTATTCAATTTGGGTTAGGGATCAATTAGGGTTATAATTCAATAAGGGTTTAATTAATGTCAGGGTTAAGGTTAGTCTTAAATTAGGGCTAGGATTGGAGTTAGGGTTCAATTAAGGTAGGGGTTGTTGTCTATTTTAGGGTTAGGGTTCAATTAGAGTTCTCTAGGGTTTTGATACAATTAGGGTTAGGTTTCAACAATACCTAGGGTTATGATTACAAATCAATTAGTGTTAGAGTTAAGGTTATAATACGAGTTCAATCAGGTTAGGGTCAAGGTTTAATTAGTGTTAGAGTTAGGGTTGTAATAATAAAATTTTCCATAATGATATGGAAAGGCATTCAATTGGAGTCATATACAAATGCACAAATAAGAATGGGTAATTAAGAATTCTCTAGAACTAAACTTATAACAATAAATACAATCCTTAGCTTAATCATTTGTCCATTGTTAGGGTTGGGATAAGAATTTAACGGGGCCAACCGAGACTTAGGAAATAAAACCCTGTGGAGGAAATAAAATATTAAAATCAAAGTTGGGTTTTAATTTTAATCCGATGACGTAAGCCTAAGCCATTAACTCCAGTGGTCATGTCACTAGCGGCTTAGCCAAAGCCTTTCATTAAATACTAACCATGCAATGTGTAGGTTTTCTAGATTCGAAGATATGGGAGAAGATCTCGATCATACCCTGCAAACTCGCAGACCTAAGGTGTTGCCCTGTTATTTAGCGCGAGGTCAGCAAAAGGAAGATGTGTGTCCTGTATGGAATATGGGGCCCAATCTCTAGTATTGAGCTCATAACCCATGGTTTTAGATCGACAACCAAGATCAAAAGCTAATGTAAATCTTTGTTGTTCCCTGCTAGCTCTCAGGAGGAAGAGGAAGGTTGGTGAAGCATTAATGAATTATTCCTTGCTTGTGTAGTCACGTCAATCTCAATCTGTGTGAAGATGTTGTTGGCAGCAATCATGAAGAGTGATCTTTGGATTCTCATGCAGCTCTAGTTAAATTGTGATAGTAAATACGCCGCCAAATTGCCATGTTTGCACTTGCATATTTACTAAGCATTCATGAAGGTTGCCATTACCTCGCACAATAAATACAAGAGGAATTAACTGTTAATAGTGTCATTCTTGTAGCAGTTAGAGCACTTTGTGGGCTGAGTCTAATCAAGTTTGAGTGCTTGTATGAGAAGAGAAAATGAGTAAGTCAGTAAGGAGGTTTGTTCGTTTGAGCTCACAAAAGCTTGGTCTTGCTATTCAAGAAGGTGCTTTGGTTGAGCAGCAATGTCTTGGAATTACAACCTTCTACTACTTTGGTTGTAGTAGAAGGTTGCAATTCTAGGACATTGCTGCTCAACTGGTAGATGACAAAGGCAAGCAGTCGGTGTGCTCTGGATGCATCCAACACTTTCCCATTGATCTTACGAGCAACACTTCTGATGATGTAACCGAGACCAACTCAGACTTCTGTTAGTATTTAAGTCACTTCTATCATGGTCTGCCCTCTAATGAGGAAATGATATGTGTGGGCACATTAATTGTTAAAACCCCAAGCGGATGGACTAGAACCATATTGGGAAAGGACAAGAAAGAAGAGGAGGCTGAGGGTCTACCATATTGGGAAAAAACTAGAAGTGGGCATGTATACCAGGGTCTAAGTGTTGGTAAGGGTAGGGTGGTGAGTAAATAAGAAGTTGTTGTGGTGCCTTCGTGGCAATTTGGTTGCCTAGTTTTTTTGTGTGGATAGCAAAAAGGGGATTTTGATGAAAATTTGTGTTCCCTATTCTTTTACGCTACCCCAGTTCATGCACTATATATGTTTTACAGATTCAACGTGTGAGAAGTTTTGTAATGAAAGTCAAATGCAATGGAGATTTTGTTCAAATGAAAATTTGTGGTGAAATTACATTTGAGCCCGAAGCTTTTTTCTCTCTTGTCATATAAAAGGGAATTCAAGGCTCATTTGTAGGGAGAGAACTGATGAAAGCTCTAGCTAGGTTTTTAGTTGAATATATGGGTAGAAAGATATATGTCCTCTGATGAGGAAGTGATATTTGTGGTGCCATTGGCTATTAAAACCCCAAGCGGGCAGAATAGAATAGATAGACTGTTTTGAGTTTTGGATGAATATATGAAAATTATCTTAAATTGTATGCAGATATGACTTAAAAGAATGAATAAACGTATAATTCTAATATATTTTCTCTCCTCATGTGGATTTGAGTGAATTTTGAATGAAATGTTAATGATGTTGTCTTTCTTCTTTTGAGAATTTGTTCAATTGCGTGTCTATGTTTTGGATAGAATTCAATTTTAAAATGTTGAGGTTTCATATTTATATGTGTGAGATTGATCTAATATTCCAGAAAATGAATGTTAAATATCATGAAAAAATGGGCATAGAATGAATGTAGAAGTAAAATTATATTCGCATATATTCATAAAATAAGACTTTGGACCTATTTTGCATCAATAAAATATGAGCTTTGACACATGCCTCCTAATCTAGCATACAATATGTACTTAAATGCTCAAAATAGTTGGGAGTAGTGTGGAGATTGGTGGATCTTTGGGAAGGTCCAATGCTTCACCTTTGTATCTCTCCCTATATACAGAGATAGGGAGAATATAGAGGGGGGATATATATATATACAGAGAGAGAGAGATGGAAAGATAGAGATATAAGGAGATATAGAGAGAAAGGGAAAAGAGAGATAAGTAGATAAAGACAAATAGAGATGGAGAGGGAGATAGAAATAGGGGGAGATAGAGAGAGAGAAAGAGAGAGGGAGAGATAGATAAATGGGAAGAGAAAGACATAGATATAGAGATATATGGGAAGATAAAGGGACTAATAGCTTGAGATATGAAGATAGATAGGGGTATAAGGAGGGAGCAAGAGATCAAGGAGAGATGGGGAGAGATAGAGAGAGGGAGGGAGAAAGGGAGAGAGATATGTAGAGGAGGGAGAGATAGAAGATGGGGAAGAGGGAGATATATGTAGAGAGGGGGAGAGAGGGAGAGTGAGAGGGGTGTTGTGCCCTCAGCACACACGCCCCGTTGGGAATGGGGACCCTCTTTTCTTGTTGCCTTGTCGGGTCTGTCGGGGGTGCCTCATTTTACGTGCTCCTCTTTTCTTGGCATTTTGCATGGTCCGTATTACCCTAAAATTTCATTCTAACATCGACCATGGTTTCCCTTTTTGTTTTTCCTGCCCTCCAGGGGCTTGTGCATTCCTTGGGCCTTTCGCGTTCTGGGGCGGCCCTGGGCCCCTTCGGGCCCAGGCCTCCGGGGTTCCCCTTTTGGGTTTCCCTCCTGCATTGGCCGCCCCGGCGGCGTTTCCGAGGTGTCTTTCCGCCCCCCGGAACCCGCTCGGCCATTTGCTGTTCGTTTTCCTTGCAGGTTTCCCGGCCGGTCTCTGCTCATTCGGGCCCCGGGCTCCGGAAGTCCGAGTCCAGACTTCCGTCCCAGGATCACCGTCCACGACGATGATCCTCTGTCGGCTGCCCGTCCCTCGGGCTCCCGGGTCTTGTTCGCTGCCGCTGTCGCCGAAGTGCAAAATCAAACGGCGACGAACTCCTTGCGGCTGCCCCCCCTTCGGTCCCCGGGGTGTTGTTCGCCGCCGCCATCCAAATGAAGTGCAAAAATTTTCTTCAGTGGTGAACTCTCTGCCGCACCCCAACCTCCGGGCCCCGATCCTTCCGTCACCACCGCAGTCCATGGTCACCTTAAATATTTGCGGCGGCCGTTGTTGCGCAGCCTCCCGCTCGCCGGGTCCCGAGGCCCTCGTCGCCGCCGCCGACTCGAATTTGAATCTCACCGACTTTTGGCGTGGACGTACGAGGCATTAAATGCACCATTAATGCCCGATGGGGTATATAAATCGAGGCCCGCCATTGTCATTTTAACTTGTGAATTTTAGCAGATTGGAGCAGTGACCGAATTGGAGCCCACTACGAACTGCACCATCGCGATCATCGACCCCAGCATCGTTTCGTCAACTCTGCCAGTGCATCCCATCATCATCCCGCTTAGCGAGTTGGAGGTAGGCCATCATCGTTCGCTCTCCCATTATTTTTGATCATTTGGGGGGGTTTAAATGAATTGAGCAACGAAACTAAATTTCATAAAATAAACATTCTCTGCGTTACGCCCCAAACCCATGTCCTTGAATTTTCCACGGCCCGTCGGAGTCCCCATTTTTTCCTCTCCCGGGACTTGTCCGTGTCGCGGGTGTTCTTCGCACAGGGCGAAGAACGCCGCCAGGCCCAAGGCCCTCCGTCTGGATCCGAGCCATAAACCTCCCCGGCGGAGGTCAGCCCTTCCGGGCCCGGGCCTCCGGGTTTCCCGTCCCGGGCTGCTTCCTTGAATTTTCCACCGTTTTAGCTTCGGGATCTTCCGGCTATCCCTTGTTTCTGCGTCCCCTGGATCCCTCGGGCCCGGCCGTCCGGAGTTCCGTCCCCAGAACTCTGTGACTGTTCCACCGCTTCACACGGCGGAACCATTCCGGCTGCCCGACCTTCGGGCTCCGGGATGTCCTTCACCGCCGCCGTCGCCCTAGCTTTGTTGAAATTACACGGTGGCCCCCTCCGCGGATCCTTTCGATCACCGGGTTCCGGTCTCCCCGACGCCGCCGCTGCTCAGATCAGCGCAGAATCCTCGCAGCGGCTGTCATTCCCTGTCTTGCTGACCCTGGGCCCCGTGGTCCCTTTCGCCGCCGCCATTTCGACCAGAGAAAACATCTTGCGGCAGCCGTCGGGGCACGTCGGCCCGCCTTCCGGGTCCTGGTCCATCCTTCACCGCCGCTGTCGCTCGTGCGTCCCTGGGTTCCCCGGCGGCCGTCCGCCAACGGCGCCCCGTGTCTCGGACCCCAGTTACCTCTTCGCCGTCCCAGCCTATTCATTTGCAGCGGCCAGTGTCTCCCGTCTTTCCGAGCTCCGGGCTCCGGTTGTCTGCTCGCTGCCGCCGTTCGAAACAATCAAAATTACACGGCGACCGTCAGCTAGCAGCCTCCCGGCCTCTGGGTCCCGGTACCCCGAATGCCGTCCGGTATAAACTATTAAACTAAACCTAATGTGGCCATCCCTTTTACTTCCCGGGCTCCGGCCTCCGAACTTCCGCCGCCGGACTTCTGCCCGATGCCCGCTGCCGGCTGCCTTCACCTGACTGCCTTCCGGCCTGAAACCTCTGGACCTCCTGAAATCGATCCAAATCAGTCCAAATTGAAAATCTAACTTCGACCCACGTCCTAAATCATGCCATTCTTCATCATGGGTCTCTTAGAACATTAAAACCTGGCCAACGGATGTCTCCAGGAGCTTTCGCTCATGTTTTCCCTTCCTGACAGCATTACTGCCAGGGAAGTCCGGCCCTCCAGGCCCGGATTGGTCAAATGCTCTGATATGAAATCAATATCGTTAGAGAATTAAAATTATGATGCATTTGAATGGTTGGTTATATAAGATGCTCGCAATACGGACTAACATTAATGTTTTCGGTGTTTTCTTGTGCTAACTTCGCCCTTTGCCTGCAGGATATATGGAATCGGTAGTGGGAACTTCAGGGGCCTCTACCGAAAAGGACAAGGGTAAGAAATCCGGAAGGGCTGCTCATGGGAAAGACGACAAAGACCAAATGAAGTTCCAATTTCAGGGTGAACCGCTCCAGTCAAAGGTTTCGACTGACTGGAAAGAGATCTCAGACACCAACATAGGCCAGGTGGACATAGATGAGTTCACCCAGAGGGTCAAGGTCGACCCTAAGACAAAGAATGCATGATTGATACACCAAAGCGGAATCGCTAAAGCTGCTAGCTTCCCGCCATCTCTAATAGCACCTGAGCTGGTAATGGCTTGCCGAGAAGCCTATCAGACGGATACCCGGACAATCGTAGACAAAGAAGGGGATATCCTTGCCAACATGTCTCTGGAAGGAATTAGAAAAACATTCCACATTCTGACATTCCCACATATGCAAATCCCCACTTTAGAGCAGTGTCAGGCGGCATGGGATGCCAATCCATTAAACATCAAGAAGTCAATCAACGTTTATTGGTTGAAGGAGAAGCGGGGCAGCGCTGCAAAAGTTCCCCTAGAGTTGTTCTGCAGCGATTTTCAAGAAGACTATCACGACTTGGTAACTATGCTAAGCCGAGTCATGGGCCTCCCAGCAGCCGCCTACTTCTAGGAGTGGATGGCTTACTACATTAAGCAGATCATACGAGGAAATGAAGATGTGGAAACCAAGAGCTCATTTGACTGGGGGAGTATCATCAGCAACTGCTTCCACGAGCAGTTCGTAAATATCAAGAAAAGTAGCAAGTTCTACATGACCTCGTACCTGGTGTACTCGTTGGTGGATAAGAGGCAATATAGTGGGATCTTCATGGTGTCGAATGGAGATCACAAACGAGGGCTTAAGCCTTTTGACAGGTACCCTCAGCTACAATACCGCTACTTCAAAAAGGAGTACCGCCGGATCAATGATGCCTTCATAGGCCATATTATCAGACTGATAGCTGGGGACTTCGAGAGAAGGTTATCTCACAGCGCCAGGGCACTCCTGAAGGAGTATGCCTTCCTGTACATTCAGTTCCCTAAATTTACTTACATCCGTGCCCAGGGATTCATGGAGCGGCCGAACAAGCTGCCCAGATACCCAAGTGATAGGATTATCCTCCTGGAGCTTTCCCGGCAGCTCCAACATATTCAGGCAGTCTTCAGCCAGAAGCACGTGGCAGGGATCCCTTATCCCATGATCCTCGACCAGGGCCAGTATCGGCTGCAAACATATCAATGTGCTGGTAACTCAGAAAAGGAACTCAAGGAGTGCAACCTTGAGTGGTACACGGCTCGCCCACGAATGGATCCCCACGGCCATGTCAGGAAGGCGCTAGGGCCGGCATACGCCCACCTGTACCATGTTGAGGATTTCTGGGCAGATTGTAAAGATGATAAGGAGGTCCTCCAAAGACACTACATGCGGATGACGGTACAGTTCTTGAGAAGAGTACAGCTGTTTCCAGTGCCAGACCAGCTAGAGGAAGATGAATCCACACTGGTGCACCCGAGGTACCCTGCGGTTGCCGACTTGGCGATCCCCTCCATCGACTGGGATGAACAAAAGGTCGAGGACCTGGATACCATCACCCAACCTATCATAACTCGCACCAAGGAGTGGGTTGATGGGCAAGTGGAACAACTAAAGCAACAAGGGGTAACTCTTACATACGAGGCACTCAAAAGCGGGCCGAGCACCATGGAGGACGTTGCTGCCTCCACATCAGCTGGTGAGACTTCCAAGTCTCCCCCCATCACCAGGTCCCAGAAGAGAAAAGAGGTAGAAATGGCACAGTCCGGGGGCCCCAAAGAATAAACAACCAAGGATACGGGAGGCTCGTCTCCAAAGAAGCTTAAAAGGACGGTAGTCAGGATGGAGACGCAGCCTCCATTGCTCCTTCCTCCCCCGGCTGGTGCGCTGCCCACCTCTCAGACCGCGGCCGCCTCATCTCCCCAAGCGGTGGACATTTCCGTTCACCTTGCTTCTTCACCTCCAGCTGGATCCGTAATCAATATTGACTCCTCTAGCATGACCACTTCCCCTTCCTCTACTGCTGCCATGTCACCTATTACTTCCCTTCCTCTGGCAACAATAGCAGCACCTGTTCCCATTTCCACGGTGCCAAAAGCCATTACACGGCACCTGCAGAGTCTTCCCCCAGAGCTCTCGCAGATTTTAATAGATCCTGCTCTCCAAGCAGCCTTGGCCCAAGCACTCGCAACATCTCAGCGTTCGCAACCGCCAACAGGGCCGCCAGCCATGGAGGCCACCATGCAGATTTCAAAAGAGTTAGAAGAACAAGAACGAGAGGCTTCGAAGTCTCTGGAGGAGGAGGCCGATGACTATTACGAGCAACCCGAATACAAGCGCAGAACCATTAACAAGGTTGCTTATGAAGAGGAAGAGACGGGCTCCTTCGAGGGCAGAGATGAAGGGGATGGCTCGGGAGATAAAGAGATTGTCCAAACTTTTGATGAAGACATCGAGGAAGAGTCGGCTCAGCAGCCGGGTGAAGAGGGGCAGCCACCGAAGGAGCAGCCCAAACATGCCATCACTGAGGCCGAGGTCCATGTTGTGAAGAGCCCTAGAGCCGAGGCTATCAAAGAAAAGGAAGAAGAGGTAGCGGGAAAGGAAGATCCTACTCAGCTATTGACCACCAGAGCACCCGTCAAAAGCCTCGTATTCTATCAAGACTCTAACGAAGAGGAGGATGCTGCCAGGGAGGAGGAAGGGCTTGAAAAGGAAAAGGAGGTAGAAGTCTTGCCCCTGATTGAGAAGGGTGACGACAGCCATGAGGCACCCATGGAAAAGGCTGCCATGCCTGACTGGCTAGAAAAGCAACTTGAAAAGTCCTGAAAAAAGACAAAAACATCACAAAATGTCCTGAAAAAAGACAAAAACATCACAAAATGTCCTGAAAAAAGACAAAAACATCACAAAATGTCCTGAAAAAAGACAAAACATCACAAAATGTCCTGAAAAAAGACAAAAACATGTCAAAAATAAAAAAAGACAAAACATCATAAATGTCCTAAAAAAGACAAAATGTCAAAAAAAAGACAAAAACAAAACAAAAAAAAGACCGTCCACGCAAGGCACACAAGTGCACTGTCATCTCTAGTCCAAGTCAATCAAGTCAATAAGTCCATGTCATTGTCCGAACTACGTTGTCTCTACGCATTTGCTACGTAGGCAAGACTCATACTTGAGTCCCCGAGACATTAGGTCAGTCCTATTAGGTTTGTCAAAATAAATCATGGCGTAATCTTTTACTCATCAAGACAACGTCATTTGGTTGTGTCGAACTACGAGGTCTCTGAGTGTATGACGTAGGCAAGGCCATCTATCGATGAGCCCCCGAGGCCGCACTAGGTCAGTCCATTAGGGTTCATGACACTAAAATGGCACACACGTCAAAAATATTCAATCAATCTTCAGATAGGAAAACGCCTGAAACAAAGTAAAGCAATCCTTTACTCAACATGACACTCGCATCATGACAACATCGGCATCTAATCAAACACAAGTCAACCTCGGTCACAACAAGTCAACCTCAGTCAAACATAAGTCAAAGCAAGTCAAATCATTATAACCGGTCAAACTGTCAAATTTTGGTTAGTCTTCAGATGAGTCCTTCTGAAAGATAACCCCTGTCATTTACGCCTTAGGATGTGTCCTTCCTAGGCGTCGTCATCGCCATTTCGGCCTTTCGAGCGATCCTCTTGACATCTAAGGATCACTCTTCCTGACATTAGCATTCTTCAGATGAGTCCTTCTGAAGAACC
The DNA here is from genome assembly GCA_007258455.2 of Sequoia sempervirens. Classification (NCBI taxonomy): domain Eukaryota; kingdom Viridiplantae; phylum Streptophyta; class Pinopsida; order Cupressales; family Cupressaceae; genus Sequoia; species Sequoia sempervirens. The sequence goes on from VDFB02036766.1 coordinate 122,522, forward strand.
AACTCTGTCCTTTATGCTTTAGGATGTGTCCTTCCTAAGCATCGTCATTATTTTGAGGGATCCCTTACGACCATTAGGGATCAAATCCTCCCGACATTCGGCATCATTCAGGATGTGTCCTTCCTGAATTCACCAAGTCTCGACATTTTCAAGGTCATCAAAACTTTAAACAATCAGACACCTTGGCATCAGAACAATGGCTACCCAGATGCACTTGACAAACACTTGGCAACTGTCTTTTCATCTCTTATCATGTTATTAGTTTTTCAGCGAGATCCCACTAAGCAGGATTTAGAGAAGCAGCGATGTAGCATGACAATTGACACGCATGACTACTAGCTTCTCAGCGAGATCCTGATCTTGGGATTTAGAAAAGCAACGACATATCATGATAGAGACTTTATTTTTGTAATTTGGCAATCATGTCACTAGTTTCTCAAGGATGTCCTGGAAACAGGATTTAGAGAAGCAACGACGTTTCCTGATCTGTCATTGTCTTTTTCTGCCTGTGGTTGATTATGACGACAAGACTGGGGCAAGCACGCTCCTAGTATGAGTCATAACCATCCTTGTCTGTGACTGTTCTGTCTTGGGTAATGGTACAACCTTGCACACCTAGATCTACGTCATATCTTGGTGTTTGTTGACCATTACAACAGTTTTCCCAATGATGATTAAAAGAGCAACGAATATTAAAAGTCTTGTAGTAAAGTCTTGAAGGATTTGTATCTTCTCATAGGTCTCATATCTTCTCCTCTTTGGTCTGGTCATCTTCTCTCGTCAGTCCCACCATCTTCTCTCGTCCATCCTGCGATGATATCCTGTGTCATTCAAAAACAAACGCAAGTGCATACATGATATATCCATTGCATTAGGTCCATACATACATATCCATGGCATTAAATAGTATCATACATGGCATTACATCATATACATAATCACAAACATGGCATTAACATAATCATCATCATTGCATCTTTTACATAAAGGTATCATGCACATCATTAACATAAGCATATGAATAGTGCATCATCATGGCATCAACAAACAAATCACCACATAGACATCATAATACATAAATGGCATCATAAATTAAGCATCATATATCATACACACATAATGCATAGAACATCACATAACACATATAGGTCGCATCAAAACTGCATCATCATATAAATCTCATCTCAAAAATATGCAATGTCACAGGATAGAGTCAATGGATATCCCAAAAATGGAGCTCGCAGGCTCAACAATAAACATAATGTGTCCAAATACAAATATGCCCCTAGGGTAGGCTCTCATCATCCCCTCGGGGTGAAGAATGTGGTGGTGGCCGAGGCCCTGTCACTGGCTCTGAAACAATGGACGGTCCTGTAGTGCCCTGTGGCTGTGAGGATGAGGGAACTGCGAATGAGGGCATCATCTCAACAGTAGTAAACACCTGTGAGGTCACTGCTGCTGGACTCTGAAAAGCGGTAGGATCTGTCACTGGTGGCTGACCCTGCACTGACCTCTGAGCTGAACCGATAGAACCCTGACTGTGTCCTGAATGATGACTCGAAGTATGCCTGCGGGAGTGATGTGATCTGTGGCCTGATGTGTGTCCTGTGGAAGTCGACCCTCCGACACTGCTGTGGCTCCTGGTACCACTGCCACTACCCGACCGGTGTCCACTGCCTGTCCTCGTCTGTGATCGAGACAGGGTAGGATCTCGCTGCTCTGGTGGCACTGCCTGCTCATATAAAGTCCTGTACTAACCTAGCCTCGTGCTCACCCTGGCCAACTCCGAGCCATGTCCCCTATGGGTCCTGAACATAGGGCCGCAAACTCTGTGCACCATCGCGCTGAATCCTGCTCGCGGATCACCGCCTGATCCCGCTCCACACGGGCTACCTCTAGTGCTGACTGTAAGGATCTCACCTGTGCCTGGCTGGCATCTAACCTCTGCTGCAGATCGGCCACTCGCTGATCAACTGTCGCATCCGGTGGCAACTCTGAGGATGGTATCTCCTCCTCACCCTCCACCATCTGCCATCTGAGGACTCTCTCTGCCTCACCTATGGCCTCATCCTCCTCGTCATCCTCATCCTCCTCTCCTGCCACCTCCGTCTCCTGTCTCTCCACCTCCGTCTCCTGTCTCTCCACCTCCGCCTCCTGTCTCTCCCCCTCCGCCTCCTCCTCCCCTGCCACATCCACCTCTGGGGCCCTGACATCGTCCTCTGGGGCCCTGACATCCTCCAAAGATTTTAATGGATTTTGCTCTCCAAGCAGCCTTGGCCCAAGCACTCGCAACATCTCAGCCTTTGCAACCGCCAACAGGGCCGTCAGCCATGGAGGCCACCATGCAGATTTCAAAAGAGTTAGAAGAACAAGAACGAGAGGCTTCGAAGTCTGTGGAGGAGGAGGCCGATGACTATTACGAGCAACCCGAATACAAGCGCAGAACCATTGACAAGGTTGCTTATGAAGAGGAAGAGACGGGCTCCTCCGAGGGCAGAGATGAAGGGGATGGCTCGGGAGATAAAGAGATTATCCAAACTTTTGATGAAGACATCGAGGAAGAGTCGGCTCAGCAGCCGAGTGAAGAGGGGCAGCCACCGGAGGAGCAGCCCAAACATGCCATCACTGAGGCCGAGGTCCATGTTGTGAAGAGCCCCAGAGCCGAGGCTGTCAAAGAAAAGGAAGAAGAGGTAGCGGGAAAGGAAGATCCTACTCAGCTATTGACCACCAAAGCACCCGTCAAAAGCCTCGTATTCTATCAAGACTCTAACGAAGAGGAGGATGCTACCAGAGAGGAGGAAGGGCTTGAAAAGGAAAAGGAGGCAGAAGTCTTGCCCTTGACTGAGAAGGGTGAGGACAGCCATGAGGCACCCAAGGACAAGGCTGCCATGCCCGACTGGCTAGAAAAGCAACTTGAAAAGACTACTCCTGTTCTAAGCGACCCGAGGTTGAGATTGGAGGCCATCTTGGCTCGATCTCTAGCCACACCAAAGAAGGAAAAGAAGCCTAAGGTTCGTTCCAAGGTAACCATGGACGCTTCTAGCTCTCGGGCTGCACAAGTGGCAACGCCAACAATTGGCCAGGATGGAGTAAGTTACAACATTTCCATGATCGACCTAGGGACAGCCACCAGGGAACAGAAGGTCAGACATCTGGAGGAGTCAGTGGCTACGGTGGTGCATCTGATTAAGCAGGATAAGATCACCAAGGATGAGTTCAAGGAACAGGTTGCTGCCCTAACCGACTACATCCAGCAATGGTCTTCAATAGACGACCTCCCCACTACCTCCACGGCCATGCCACAGCTACTCTCCAAGGAGCAGATAGATAAGCTGGAGAGGAGGAAAAACTTAGAAAAGACCATGGAGGACTGGTTCCAACAGGTTACAAAGGTCGGAAACATAGGGATCGGCTTGGCCGTGCAGATAGCCAACAAGTTCCTGGACCTAGTTCAGTCCTTGGAAAGCACAAGAAAGCTCTGCACTGACTTCCCTGCTATCTACGACTCTACCTTCCCGAAGGTTGAGGCCATCCTCTGAATGCCAGAAAGCACATGGGAAGAGAAACTGGAATTGAAGAAGGAGGATCACTGGTTGGTGGACATATGGAGCAGGGACCTCATCAATCAAAGGGAGAGGATGGAGCAGATCCAGAGCAGGGTGGATCCAGATATTGCATGGATCAAGGAGATCCGAGCGGAATGCGCCGAGTACCTCAAGCTGATGACAGACCATGATATGCCCACGGTGCAGTTGGATGCGGAAAAGGTTAGGTCATACTTTGAGGAGAGGATGAAGGACGGGACAGCTGGAGATATCACAACAGACTTCTTGGGTTTCGCTGCCCGTGCCTTCGATAGATCAGAGCTCTTCAGGGATCAGGGCTCAAAGTATGACGAGGACTGGAAGTGGCTGAAAGAGAATGCTAAAGAATGGAGCTACCAGGCATTGAGATGTGAAATCCTCAAGGTAGACAAGCTCCAGGTCGTAATCCTCAAGCATATTGAACACACAGCCTCTGAGGAGCAACCAGACAGCCCAGCCAAGGAAGAAGACCTCCCAGAAAGGTAGCTACAGCCAAAGAAATAGCAATCAGCTACAGGACGAAAATGCAAATAGTGTCATCCACTAGATGAAAAAATAGGGAAAAGACAAAGGATGTTTTTTAATTGTAAATCTATTTGGGGGTAGGTGAAACCCTAATTTGTAATGAATCGTGGCCACACAATGGAAGTGAATCTTGGCCATTCATTTGATTTTGGAAAAGCTATAAATAGAACACTCCTCTCATTTGCAAAGAGAGAGTTGAGTTGTTGTAAAGACATGCTGTTGAAATATATGAGAAATAGCATTGACTTGGTGCATTTCCTTGTTTTCTCTCATGTTAATTAATTCATTTCTCTAGTCTTAAATGTTTAACTTGGATCTATTTGTTGTTTAGTTAGCTATTCATGCTATTTGATAATCTTAGGAATGTTGTTGGCTTTTCATGAAAATTCCTGCTTTGTTGATAACTCCTTAGTCCATACTTTTTGCTGTTTGCTGAAGGTAGACAGCTTTGCAAAGTTAGCCTGGACCTGATTTAAGCTGCCTCAACACTTATCTTTAGTTCATGCATGTATGTGGTGGATGAAGGATAAAAATCTGTAGCCCTTAGAAGATTGCACGATTCCCATGATACTGTGAAATCCCTGGTTAAGTGGGATATTGTTTTGAAGAAATTGTCCATTGCAGGGACTCCATTATCACTGTTCGCAGCAAGCTTTAGGCTTAGGAACTTTCCTTCCCCTTCGCTCTTTTTCACTTTCTTTAGAAATTAAACAACACCAAGGTTCATTATACCTCATAAAGTTGAATCTAACAACTAAATGGAGTTCGAGATTGCTGTTTGAACCTATAGCCAACACCCAACTTCTTTCATGCTAAGAACTCCCCTTTTGAAGATCCTACTTCGTGTTTCACATCCACACTTTGTATTCCCCTAAGGCCGCCTTGTGATTCCAGCAAATCATATCAACTACTGAGGTATCTAAGCACTGTCATGACCTGACATCCGAGAGACCTTGGGATAGTGTTCTGCAATTCGATTGTGGAAGATTGTCTTTCAAGAGAGGTAGTGCACCTACGCACTACCTGTGTTGAGAAGTGCATAAAAACACCATCAACAGAACTGGCGCTAGAAGGAGGGCAGCGATCGAAATACTGAGCTACGGGATAAGGCGAAGCTAGATCAGATCGGATCATTCTCCCCAGAAAGGTTTCAAAGGATTCTACGATCAGCACCAAACAAGGGAGAATTTGAAGAATTGCAGCCTCCCACGAGGGCAAAATGAGCACAAGGAAGTAGCTTCATCTCTTCCTCTTTTTCATCCGCCTCTATTTCACCCCCACCTTCACTTGGCTGGCCTTCATCTTCCACCCAACTGTCTCAAACAACATTTGCACATCTTCCTTCCGGCAGCCAGGGGTTCGCTCCTCTCCCGGCCCTTTCAGCCCAAAGCGCAGTCCAGGGAGCCATAGCTCAAGGGTAGCCTCAAATTGTGGTTGTATTGCCAATACAGCCCCAAATCCCTGTTCTCCAACAGCAAGTTCCACCTCAGCCTCCCCTCATGGCTTGGCTTGCGCATAACCCTTCACTGATACACTTTGCTGTTTATAATGACATGCCCAAGAATCCAGAGGGCTTTTGTTCAAAATTACATCCACGTGATATGCAAAGAACGGCCGAAGAGCATATCAAGATATTCGAAACGGCGATTACCAAAATGTAAGTAGGTCACGAGGACGTGGCGTGTCGCCTCTTTCCGCATTCATTGGGAGAAGAGGCCTTCTACTGGTACATCAATCTACCATAGAGATCGATCACCTCGTGGACCCTGATGAAGAATGCCTTCCTATAGAAGTACAAGATTCCTGTCAACCCCGCTGACCTTTACCAGCAGTTCATGTCCATCGGAAGAAAGGTCAATGAACCCATTGGGTGCTTCAATGATCGCTTCCATCGGGCTCACATGAGGCTTCAGGATCTGTACCTCCATAATGATGCGGCTACATTGTCGGTCTACTACGCAGCCCTAGATAACGTCACAGCGGCGTTGGTAAAAAGGATGCGCCCGCCGCCTGCCACCTTACTGACCGCCTATGCGGAGGCTGTCATTGCAAGTTCAGATTTGGGACAAAATATCTCAGGCCCGCTGCCCTCTTTGGGGCCCGTCGCCCACCCAATGCAAATTCAGGGGATCAATTAGGCATTTGCTCACCAAACTCCTCTCATGAATCAGGTGCCTCAATTGCCCATGGTGCTGTATCCGGGACAGCCGTTGAATTATGCGCCTCCCGCAATGTCTTATTCGCAGCCCCAGTAGCAGTACAACTATCCTCAGGTGGCCCCGCAACAGCCAGCCTATTCCCAACAGCCCCAGGCACCGTTATACTTATCGGGACTGGACTTTCCTCCAGCATATCAAAATCAGCCAGCAGCCCCGCCTGCTTTTCTCCAAAATCCGGCCCCGCCGCCTGGAGGTGTGGCCAAGAAGGACAAGTTGGAGGAGTTAACTGAAATGATTAAGAAGATGTCCACAGAGATGATGCATTTGAAGAACCAGAATAATCAGCTGCAGGCCTCCCAATGCAGCTTTCAGGCCAATCTCAATAGGGACAGTCGGGAGTCTCGAGACAACAGGGACAACAGAGATAACCGGGAAGCAGGCACCTCCTTGGGGCAGAATTATGAGAGGGGGCAGAACTCAAATCAAAATACAGAAAGAAGACCTTCCCAGAGAAAAAACCACATATGGAACACCAGGCCCAACAATGGCGGTGTCCCCATGCCATTCGATCAGCCAGCAAGCAATGACCGAACATCCAGCGGTGTGTATTTGGCCGAGGCAGCTTTTTTCGGATGGTGCCGACTTCACAAAACCAGCAGGCATTCTGAGCTAGACTACCCTGAGTTCCAGACAGCTGCAGAAATCTTCCAAGTAGAAGTACAAAATCTTGTTGATAATGCCAATTGCAGGGACATCGTCCCATCAGAGCCCTACGATTCCTCATTTCTGGTGGTCAACCAGGCACCGTTTCCACAGGGAGACCGCAACGAGCCCGAAGCAGAGCCCGCCCCCATCAAGGATGAGAAAGCGCAAGAGGTAAGCAACGAATCAACTCTAACTCAGCTTTTTGATTCGGTAGATAACGGTCTGATGGATGAAGAAGAGCCATTTGTTGATGAGGTCCACATGTTCCATCAACGGTCAAGTCCCTATTTCCTTAAGAATAGACAAGCTGGCGGGCCCTTCACCACTTCTACTCCACCAAACAACTTCGCCACCCCGCCTGATCCAAATGCTAGCAATAACCCGGGGCTCCCTCATATACCTGCCCAATATCTCAACAGAAACCAACCCCAAAACCAACCGCAAGGTCAGCCCCAGAGCCAAACCCAAAATCCGCCTAGGAAAACCAAGAGTCAAACCCCTAGTTCTTCCATAGGCTAGGCCTTTAGCTCTGAAATCGAGCAAATGGGTGAGTATGTGGCAGAGGAGTTCAAGAAGGTCAAAATTAGTTTGTCGGCCTTCGAATTGCTCAAGGTTCCTGCCATGAGGCATGCCTTTTTCAAGGTTCTGAATGGGGCTCCCTCACCTAGCATGACACAAGAAACCCCGGCCAAGAGGGTAACCTTTGAGGAGCCCAGGAAAGAACAAGAGATACAGGACAACACCGGAAGAAGGAATCATATACCCATCAATCAGTCGGCTGGTAGATACACTGAAAAGGAACCAGAGAGGACTAGTAGACAGCCTCCTAAGGACCATCAATTTAAACAAACCCAGGGTACAGGCAGTGACAAGAACAAAGGCCAAATAGCTCAAATGGACACACCCGTGGGCATCCTCCAGGGGAGACCGGAAACTCCCCCATTCCTGACTACTATTAGGGTCTTTGGCAAGAATTTGCACAACTGCCTACTCGATTCAGGCGCGTCTGCCAACGTTATGCCCTTGGCCGTGTGCAAGGCTCTTGGCATCACCGCCACGCCTTCAAAGAGAAAGGTCACCCAACTCGACAAAACAGAGATTAATATCGTGGGCGAAATAAATCGCATTCCCATGCAAATCGCTGCGGACCCTCGGATACAGCAGGTTGTGGACATCCAAGTGGCAGACATACCTGATGCCTATCAAATTATTCTGGGGAGAGAGTTTACCAAGGCGCTGAACGGATACACCGCTACCGACTTGTCTCACATGTGGCTGCTGTGGAAGGGGCTGCCAAATCAGATTCGTATTGACCGTGAACCTCAGATGAAATATATGATCACATAATACAATAATCTCAGCGAGGTGTTGTTTGCAGAGACTGACTTGGGGAATTACAGCCCTTTTGCTTACCAAAACGAGCTTGAGCTTCAGGAAGAACGGATAGATGAAGTATTGCTGGTATTATGTAGCCCCTCAGCGGGCTCCGAGCAAATGCCCCCAGATGAAGAAATGTTGGCAGAAGCTGATGACGAGCCGGTTCAAAGTGACGACTAAGGATTGCTCGATGGCTTCCAAGAGTTTATGGGAAAATGCGCAAGAGATCAGCTCAGCCTAGGAGCTAGGATGAATTTCCAAGACCTGTTATTGCCGAATTGGTGTAGGGTTCACAACACTGCTCACTCCGAGTTCGACTATTGCTTGTGCCAAGCAGTAGTGGAGCAGGTTAAGAAAACTGCTGCTCCTCCAATGGAAACACCAAAGGAGGCACCGCCCGGATCACCTGCTGGTTGTTGCCTTAACCAGGAAAGCCTTCCTAAGATCACTAGACCCGATGTCCAGCCAAAAGAGAACGAAGGCTCAATCAAACCCGAAGATAAGGAATCCTTTGAGTGCTGGACACTCCGGTTTGATGGATCAAAATCAAGACAGGGAGCTGGAGCGGGGATCGAGCTCATCAGTCCGACGGGTAAGACATTTCTTGCTGCCCATCGATTACAGTTTTATTGCACCAATAACGTGGCAAAATACGAGGCCTTGGTCCTTGGCCTTCTTATGGCCTTGAGGAAGAATGTGAAAGTACTGCAAATCTTCATGGATTCTGCACTTGTGGTTAAGCAGGTCAGGAGATTATACTCATGCCATGATCGAAGACTCACCAACTATAGACACAGGGTGTGGGACCTCCTAGAGGGCCTAGATGTGGTCAACATACAGCTGATCCCTCATGCTCAGAATCGCACAGCCGATGCCTTGGCTCAAGCAGCCAGCACATTACAGCCCCTCTCTTTGTCAGGGCTTAAGAAGTTCACTATTGAGCTGACATCTACGCCATCAGTCCCGGACAATGTCACCCACCTGCAGGTCTTTAATGATGATAAGCATATACTCCAGTTCATCACAAGCTCTGACGTCTTTGCTGCCCAAATAATTGATGAAGCTGATCCACAGGAAGCTGAGTTGGACATAGAAGGGGTTATCAATCTGAAAACCAACACGATCCCTAGAGAGATGGTTCAGCTGGAGCGTGTATTCGACCTGGATCAGATCAGGGATCAAGACCGGCAAACAAAAAAGGAGACTATAAGCAGCCAGTACAATGCTCACAACTTGGGAACGACCGAGGATATCAAGAATGTTTTTATTGGAAAGGTATGCACGCCCGAAGAGAAGAGGGGAATCACGGATGCCTTGCACAGATATCCTGACGTGGTGGCATGGAGTTACGAAGACTTGAAAACATATGACACATCGGTCATCACGCATACCATCCCTCTAAAGACTGAGGTGAGGCCCTTCCGTCAGCGGCAGCGCCCTATTAATGCCCTGCTAGAACCTATTGTTTACAAGGAGGTGCAAAAATTACTTTCAGCAAGGATCATCTTTCCCGTTAGGCATTCTACGTGGGTGGCTAACTTGGTCTCGGTTAGGAAAAAGAATGGAGAGATCAGATTGTGTGTGGATTTCCGTAATCTCAATCGCACCTCAGAAAAGGACAACTATCTGATGCCCTCACTCGATGAAGTGCTGCAAATTGTTAACGGCTCCCAGATGATGTCGTTCCTCGACGGATACTCCGGGTATAATCAAGTAATGGTACAATATGAGGATCACCATAAGACTGCGTTCACCACTAAGTGGGGAACATTCGCATACAGGAGAATGTCGTTTGGGCTCATCAACGCCAGCGCCACTTTCCAACGCGCCATGGATATCGCTTTCAAGGACCTGATCGGCAAATGTATAATCATCTATATGGATGATCTGACCGTATTCTCCAAGAAGCGAGGTGATCACGTCTCTGACCTATGCAAAGTATTTCAGAGATGCTGGGAATTCGGGGTTTCTCTCAACCCCAAGAAGTGAATTTTTGGAGTGACCGAAGGCAGACTACTCAGGCACATCATCTCAGAGTAGGGAATCTCCATTGATCCTGAGCGCATCGAGTCACTACTCAAGATTCAGCCCCCGGGCAGCAAAAAGGAATTAAAGTCTTTCTTCAGAAAGATTAATTTCGTCCGAAAATTCATTACCGGCTTCGCAGAAATAGTCAAACCTCTCAATGCCATGCTCAAGCAGAATGCCAAAGTTGAGTGGACACCAGAGGCCAAACAATCCTTTGAGGAGATCAAACGAGCTATTGTTGAGGCACCTGTGTTGGTCAGTCCAGATTATTTGAAGCCGTTCTACATTTATTCATTAGCTTCGGAGCATTCTGGTGCCAGTATGTTGACCCAAAAGGATGACGAAGGAAATGAGCATCCTATCACCTTCATGAGCGCACCCCTCAAAGATGCTGAATTGCACTACCACAACATAGAAAAGCAGGCATACGCTCTCATTAGGGGAGTAAAGAAATTTAGACATTACATTCTACGCAACAAGGTGTTTGCAATCGTCCCTGACCCAGCAGTTAAAATGCTTCTCATGCAAAACGAGTTGGGCGAGCGGAGGGCCAAGTGGGTCACCCTGCTCCAAGAATATGATATGGAGATCCAACCAATGAAATTGGTAAGAGGGCAGGCACTCACCCGCACAATGGCCGAAACAGCAACAGAAGCCGGACCTAAACTCACGGTGTAGCAATATCAGCTTGAAGATGTTTCCCCGAGAGAGTGGTATCAAGACGTTTATTTTCTGCTTAATCATAAGTGTCCGTCGCATTTCCAAGGAGTTCAGAAGAGGGCCCTCAGATTGAAAAGCAATGGTTATATGTTACAAGGGTCCATTCTCTATAAGAAGAATCATGAGGGCGTTTATCTAAGATGCCTCGGCAAGGAGGAAGCGGAACGTGTTTTGAGGGAGTTTCACAATAAGTTTGGTACAGGCCATGGATCGAGTTCTTCTACGGCCCATCAGATATTAAGGGTAAGGTACTACTGGCCAACTGTCTTCAAAGATGCCCATGGGCATGTCCGTTTATGCCATACGTGCCAGACCGCTGCCACCAGGGAGAGGAATGCTGCTGTCCCACTACAGCCCGTGTTGGAGGTAAGGCCTTTTGCACAGTGGGGTCTTGACTTCATCGGTTTGGTAATCCCTCCATCATCTGCAGGACACAGGTACATTCTAACCGCTACTGATTATTGTACTAGATGGACGGAAGCAATAGTTTGTAAGCATTGTACAACTGAAGTAGTTACTGATTTCTTAGAAAGTTTCATTCTAAATCGCTTTGGTAGTCCATATGCTCTAGTATGTGACAATGGACCTTCCTTCACTTCTTTAAAATTTGCTAGCTGGGTGTTTGACTATGGGATTGCCCTCAAATTTTCATTCAATTACTACCCTCAGGGCAATGGCCTTGCCGAGTCCACGAACAAGAATTTGATTACCGTGATCAAAAGGCTACTAGATAGGAACCCCAAGGACTGGCATACCCAGCTCCGTTTCTCCCTTTGGGCTGATTGCACCCGCCATAAGGCTGCCCTTGGTGATTCCCCATTCCACCTTGTCTATGGTCTTGAGCCAATATTCCCCATCCACCTGAAAATCCTGACTCTTCAATTCATCAACGACTTTTATGAAGGAGGAGATCGTAGGGGGGCTCGTTTAGCTGAACTTTTACATTTAGAGGAAGTCCGAGACCGCGCAATAGAAAATTTCGCCAAGCATCAGGGCGTAGTAAAGAGATGGTTCGACCGCCGAGCCAAAATCAAGGCCTTTAGGATTATAGATTTGGTCCTATATTGGGACAAGGCCCACGAAAAGAAAGGGGGACACAATAAATTTGACAAGCTCTGGCTTGGCCCTTTTCAGATAGCTGAGATTTTGGGAGATAATGCCTTCCGCTTGAAAAACTTAACCGGTGAAAACGTCCCATTGCCAGTCAACGGGCAGCACCTTAAGCATTACTTCCAAGCTTGAGCTCCTTTGAGCTCTTTGCTATAAAATACCTGTGCATAGGTTAGATTAGTTGCTTCCTTGTTTGTTGTGTTTTTCTCGCGTCGTTGTTTGCTTTCTCGCTCCTAGCGGTTTTTTGTGTAGGGAGAGGTTTCCCGCTCCTTTGTGGTGACCATGCTTGCCTAACAAGCGGTTCACTCTGCTGTCCGTTCTTCGTGTTCTCTGGCTAAACATTCACTCTAGACTGTCGGTCTTTGCAGAGCTGTCCGTAAATGATTTCCCTGTCTGAATTCTGCTAAGAACTTGACCCTTCACCGGATCTTCTTACCCACATCTCGGATCTCGCACCAATTACATAATAATAAATTCTAAAGGACCGTGCTGTGGTTATCACGACACCCAAGTAAGTGAAAAATCTTAAGTCTACTCCAGTGACCACTGCAGTCTCAAACCCATTGTAGGCTTCAATGCTTACCCGGTCAAGCTAAATGGTAAAAGAGAAATGAAATATCAAAGTAAAAGGAAGAGAAAAGAAACTCTGAAAAAAGAAAATAAACGACCGTATGGGTGTTCGGATAACTCTACCGGGGCTATGGACGCCCGGCCGACAGCAGAGCAATATCCATGAGATTGTAGCGACAACTCCGCCGGGGCTATGGACGCCTGACTGGCAATGGGGCAATGTCCAGGTTACTTTTGGTGTTAGGCAACTTATGTAGCTCACTTGGTTCAAGTAATAACCTTAGTTACTATCCCTAGGAAAGGAATGAACTCACTCTGCACACACTTTCGAGATGTCATGTAAGCTGACCCAATTAAGGATCTCGCTCTCCCGGATTCATCCTTGGAAGCCGTTTCTGGTCTGCGAAACCAGAGATTTTGGGTCTTAAATGAATATTTATCCCTAGAACGCTCTGGAGCATTCTCCAATGGAGTCGCCATTTGTTGTGCCCTCAGCACACACGCCCCATTGGGAACAGGGACCCTCTTTTCTTGTTGCCTTGTCGGGTCTGTCGGGGGTGCCTCGTTTTGTGTGCCCCTCTTTTTTTGGCATTTTGCATGGTCGGTATTACCCTAAAATTTGGTTCTAACATCGACCATGGTTTCCCTTTTTGTTTTTCCTGCCCTCTGGGGGCTTGTGTGTTCCTTGGGCCTTTCACGTTCTGGGGCGGGCTTGGGCCCCTTCGGGCCCGGGCCTCCAGGGTTCCCCTTTCGAGTTTCCCTCCTGCATTTGCCGCCCCGGCGGCATTTCTGAGGCATCTTTCCGCCCCCCAGAACTCGCCTGGCCGTTTGCCGTTCGTTTTCCTTGCGGGTTTTCCGGCCGGTCTCGCTCATTCGGGCCCCGGGCTCCGGAAGTCTGAGTCCGGACTTCCGTCCTAGGATCGCCGTCAGTGATGGCGATCCTCCGTCGACCACCCGTCCCTCGGGCTCCCCGGTCTTGTTCGCCGCTGCCGTCGCAGAAGTGCAAAATCAAACGGTGGTGAACTCCTTGCGGCCGCCCGCCCTTCGGTCCCCGGGGTGTTGTTCGCCGCTGCCATCCAAACGAAGTGCGAAAAGTTTCTTCGGCGGTGAACTCTCCACCACGCCCCTACCTCCGGGCCCCGATCCTTCCGTCGCCGCCACAGTCCGTGGTCACCTTAAATATTTGCGACGGCCGTTGTTGTGCAGCCTCCCGCCCGCCGTGTCCCGAGGCCCTCGTCGCCGCTGCCGACTCGAATTTGAATCTCACCGTCTTTTGGCGCGGACGTACGAGGCATTAAATGCACCATTAATGCCCGATGGGGTATATAAACCGAGGCCCGCCATTGTCATTTTAACTTGTGAATTTTAGCATATTGGAGCAGTGACCGAATTGGAGCCCACTATGAACTACACCATCGCGATCATCGACCCCAGCATCATTCCGTCAACTCTGCCAGTGCATCCCATCATCGTCCCGCTTAGCGAGTTGGAGGTAGGCCATCATCGTTTGCTCTCCCATTATTTTTGATCATTTGGGGGGGTTTAAATGAATTGAGCAACGAAACTAAATTTCATAAAATAAACATTCTCTGCGTTGCGCCCCAAACCCATGTCCTTGAATTTTCCGCGGCCCGTCGGAGTCCCCATTTTTTCCTCTCCCGGGACTTGTCCGTGTCGCGGGTGCTCTTCGCACAGGGCGAAGAACGCCGTCGGGCCCAAGGCCCTCTGTCGCCGTCTGGATCCGAGCCATAAACCTCCCTGGAGGAGGTCAGCCCTTCCGGGCCCGGGCCTCTGGGTTTCCCGTCCCGGGCTGCTTGAATTTTCCGCCGTTTTAGCTTCGGGATCTTCCGGCTATCCCTTGTTTCCGCGTCCCCCGGATCCCTCGGGCCCGGCCTTCCGGAGTTCCGTCCCTGGAACTCCGTGACTGTTCTGCCGCTTCACATGGCGGAACCATTCTGGCTGCCCAACCTTCGGGCTCCGGGATGTCCTTCACCGCCGCCGTCGCCCTAGCTTTGTTGAAATTACACGGCGGCCCCCTTCACGGATCCTTCCGATCGCCGGGTTTCGGTCTCCCCGACGCCGCCGCTGCTCAGATCAGCGCAGAATCCTCGCGGCGGCCGTCATTCCCTGTCTTGCTGACCCCAGGCCCCGTGGTCCCTTTCACCGCCACCATTTCGACCAGAGCGAACATCTTGCGGTGGCCGTCAGGGCATGTCGGCCCGCCTTCCGGGTCCCAGTCCATCCTTCGCCGCCGCTGTCACTCGTGCGTCCCTAGGTTCCCCGGCGGCCGTCCGCCAACGGCGCCCCGTGTCTCAAACCCCGGTTACCTCTTCGTCGTCCCAGCCTATTCATTTGCGGCGGCCAGTGTCTCCCGTCTTTCCGAGCTCCGGGCTTCGGTAGTCTGCTCGCTGCCGCCGTTCGAAACAATCAAAATTACACGGCGGCCGTCAGCTAGCAGCCTCCCGGCCTCCGGGTCCCGGTACCCTGAATGCCGTCCGGTATAAACTGTTAAACTAAACCTAATGCGGCCATCCCTTTTACTTCCCGAGCTCCGGCCTCCGGACTTCAGCCGCCGGACTTCCGCCCGATGCCCGTCGTCGGCTGCCTTCGCCTGACTGCCCTCCGGCCTGAAACCTCCGGAGCTCCTCAAATCGATCCAAATTAGTCCAAATTGAAAATCTAACTTCGACCCACGTCCTAAATCATGTCGTTCTTCATCATGGGTCTCTTAGAACATTAAAACCTGGCCAACAGATGTCTCTGGGAGCTTTCGCTCATGTTTTCCCTTCCTTACAGCATTCCTGCCAGGGAAGTCCGGCCCTCCGGGCCCGGATTGGTCAAATGCTCTGATATGAAATCAATATCGTTAGAGAATTAAAATTATGATGCATTTGAATGGTTGGTTATATAAGATGCTCGCAATACGGACTAACATTAACATTTTCGATGTTTTCTTGTGCTAACTTCGCCCTTTGCCTGCAGGATATATGGAATCGGCCGCGGGAACTTCAGGGGCCTCTACCAAAAAGGACAAGGGTAAGAAATCTAGAAGTGCCACCCGTGGGAAAGACGACAAAGACCAAATGAAGTTCTAATTTCAGGGTGAACCGCTCCAGTCAAAGGTTTCGACTGACTGGAAAGAGATCTCGGACACCAACATAGGCCAGGTGGACATAGATGAATTCACCCAGAGGGTCAAGGTCGACCCTAAGACAAAGAATGCATGATTGATACGCCAAAGCAGAATCGCTAAAGCTGCTGGCTTCCCGCCATCTCTAATAGCACCTGAGCTGGTAATGGCTTGCCGAGAAGCCTATCAGACGGATACCCAGACAATCGTAGACAAAGAAGGGGATATCCTTGCCCACATGTCTCCGGAAGGAATTAGAAAAACATTCCACATTCTGACATTCCCACATATGCAAATCCCCACTTTAGAGCAGTGTCAGGCGGCATGGGATGTCAATCCATTAAACATCAAGAAGTCAATCAACGTTTATTGGTTGAAGGAGAAGCGGGGCAACAATGCAAAACTTCCCCAAGAGCTATTCCGCAGCGATTTTCAAGAAGACTATCACGACATGGTAACTATGCTAAGCCGAGTCATGGGCCTCCCAGCAACCGCCTACTTCCAGGAGTGGATGGCTTACTACATTGAGCAGATCATACGAGGAAATGAAGATGTGGAAACCAAGAACTTGTTTGACTGGGGGAGTATCATCAGCAACTGCTTCCACGAGCAGTTCGTAAATATCAAGAAAAGCAGCAAGTTCTACATGACCTCGTACCTGGTGTACTCGTTGGCGGATAAGAGGCAATATAGTGGTCTCTTCATGGTGCCGAATGGAGATCACAAACGAGGGCTTAAGCCTTTTGACAGGTACTCTCAGCTACAATACCGCTACTTCAAAAAGGAGTACCGCCGGATCAATGATGCCTTCATAGGCCATATTATCAGACTGATAGTCGGGGACTTCGAGAGAAGGGTATCTCACAGCGCCAGGGCACTCCTGAAGGAGTATGCCTTCCTGTACATTCAGTTTCCTAAATTTACTTACATCTGTGCCTAGGGATTCACGGAGTGGCCGAACAAGCTGCCCAGATACCCAAGTGATAGGATTATCCTCCTGGAGCTTTCCTGGCAGCTCCAACATATTCAGGCAGTCTTCAGCCAGAAGCACGTGGCAGGGATCCCTTATCCCATGATCCTCGGCCAGGGCCAGTATCGGCTGCAAACATCTCAATGCGCCGGTAACTCAGAAAAGGAACTCAAGGAGTATAATCTTGAGTGGTACACGGCTCACCCACGAATGGATCCCCACGGCCACGTCAGGAAGGCGCTAGGGTCGGCATACGCCCACCTATACCATGTTGAGGATTTCTAGGCAGATTGTAAAGATGATAAGGAGGTCCACCAGAGACACTACATGCGGATGACGGTGCAGTTCTTGAGAAGAGTACAGCTGTTTCCGGTGCTAGACCAGCTAGAGGAAGATGAATCCACACTGGTGCACCCGAGGTACCCTGTGGTTACCGACCTGGCGATCCCCTCCATCGACTGGGATGAATAAGAGGTTGAGGACCTAGATACCATCACCCAGCCTATCATAACTCGCACCAAGGAGTGGGTTGATGGGAAAGTGGAACAACTAAAGCAACAAGGGGTAACTCTTACATACGAGGCACTCAAAAGTGGGCCGAGCGCCATGGAGGACGTTGCTGCCTCCCCATCAGCTAGTGAGACTTCCAAGTCTCCCCCCATCACCAGGTCCCAGAAGAGAAAAGAGGCAGAAACGGCACAGTCCGGGGGCCCCAAAGAACAAACAACCAAGGATACGGGAGGCTCATCTCCAAAGAAGCTTAAAAGGACGGTAGTCACGACGGAGACGCAGCCTCCATTGCTCCTTCCTCCCCCGGCTGGTGCGTTGCCCACCTCTCAGACCGCGGCCGCCTCATCTCCCCAAGCGGTGGACATTTCCGTTCACCTTACTTCTTCACCTCCAGCTGGATCCGTAATCAATATTGACTCCTCTAGCATGACCACTTCCCCTTCCTCTACTGCTGCCATGTCACCTATTACTTCCCTTCCTCTGGCAACAATAGCAGCACCTGTTCCCATTTCCACGGTGCCAAAAGCCATTACACGGTACCTGCAGAGTCTTCCCCCAGAGCTCTCGCAGATTTTAATAGATCCTGCTCTCCAAGCAGCCTTGGCCCAAGCACTCGCAACATCTCAGCCTTCGCAACCGCCAACAGGGCCACCAGCCATGGAGGCCACCATGCAGATTTCAAAAGAGTTAGAAGAACAAGAACGCGAGGCTTCGAAGTCTCTGGAGGAGGAGGCCGATGACTATTACGAGCAACCCGAATACAAGCGCAGAACCATTAACAAGGTTGCTTATGAAGAGGAAGAGACGGGCTCCTTCGAGGGCAGAGATGAAGGGGATGGCTCGGGAGATAAAGAGATTGTCCAAACTTTTGATGAAGACATCGAGGAAGAGTCGGCTCAGCAGCCGGGTGAAGAGGGGCAGCCACCGAAGGAGCAGCCCAAACATGCCATCACTGAGGCCGAGGTCCATGTTGTGAAGAGCCCCAGAGCCGAGGCTATCAAAGAAAAGGAAGAAGAGGTAGCGGGAAAGGAAGATCCTACTCAGCTATTGACCACCAGAGCACCCGTCAAAAGCCTCGTATTCTATCAAGACTCTAACGAAGAGGAGGATGCTGCCAGGGAGGAGGAAGGGCTTGAAAAGGAAAAGGAGGCAGAAGTCTTGCCCCTGATTGAGAAGGGTGAGGACAGCCATGAGGCACCCATGGACAAGGCTGCCATGCCCGACTGGCTAGAAAAGCAACTTGAAAAGACTACTCCTGTTCTAAGCGACCTGAGGTCGAGATTGGAGGCCATCTTGGCTCGATCTCTAGCCACACCAAAGAAGGAAAAGAAGCCTAAGGTCCGTTCCAAGGTAAACATGGATGCTTCTAGCTCTCGGGCTGCACAAGTGGCAACACCAACTATTGGCCAGGATGGAGTAAGTTACAGCATTTCCACGATCGACCTAGGGACAGCCACCAAGGAACAGAAGGTCAGACATCTGGAGGAGTCAGTGGCTACGGTGGTGCATCTGATTAAGCAGGATAAGATCACCAAGGACGAGTTAAAGGCGCAGGTTGCTGCCCTAACCGACTACATCCAGCAATGGTCTTCAATAGACGACCTCCCCACTACCTCCACGGCCACGCCACAGCTACTCTCCAAGGAGCAGATAGATAAGCTGGAAAGGAGGAAAAACTTAGAAAAGACCATGGAGGATTGGTTCCAGCAGGTTACAAAGGTCAGAAACATAGGGATCGGCTTGGCCGTGCAGATAGCCAACAAGTTCCTGGACCTAGTTCAGTCCTTGGAAAGCACAAGAAAGCTCTGCACTGACTTCCCTGCTATCTACGACTCTACCTTCCCGAAGGTTGAGGCCATCCTCCGAATGCCAGAAAGTATGTGGGAAGAGAAACTGGAATTGAAGAAGGAGGATCACTGGTTGGTGGACATATGAAGCAGGGACCTCATCAATCGAAGGGAGAGGATGGAGCAGATCTAGAGCAGGGTGGATCCAGATATTGCATGGATCAAGGAGATCCGAGCGGAATGCTCCGAGTACCTCAAGCTGATGACAGGCCATGATATGCCCACGGTGCAGTTGGATGCGGAAAAGGTTAGGTCATACTTTGAGGAGAGGATGAAGGACGGGACAGCTGGAGATATCACAACAGACTTCTTGGGTTTCGCTGCCCGTGCCTTCGATAGATCAGAGCTCTTCAGGGATCAGGGCTCAAAGTATGATGAGGACTGGAAGCGGCTAGAAGAGAATGCTAAAGAATGGAGCTACCAGGCATTGAGATTTGAAATCCTCGAGGTAGACAAGCTCCAGGTCGTAATCCTCAAGCATATTGAACACGCAGCCTCTGAGGAGCAACCAGACAACCCAGCCAAAGAAGAAGACCTCCCAGAAAGGTAGCTACAGCCAAAGAAACAGCAATCAGCTACAGGACGAAAATGAAAATAGTGTCATCCACTAGATGACAAAATAGGGAAAAGACAAAAGATGTTTTTTAATTGTAAATCTATTTGGGGGTAGGTGAAACCCTAATTTGTAATGAATCATGGCCACACAATAGAAGTGAATCTTGGCCATTCATTTGATTTTGGAAAAGCTATAAATAGAACACTCCTCTCATTTACAAAGAGAGAGTTGAGTTGTTGTAAAGACATGCTGCTGAAATATATGAGAAATAGCATTGACTTGGTGCATTTCCTTGTTTTCTCTCATGTTAATTAATTCATTTCTCCAATCTTAGATGTTTAACTTGGATCTATTTGCTATTTAGTTAGCTGTTCATGCTATTTGATAATCTTAGGAATGCTGTTGGCTGTTCATGAAAATTCCTGCTTTGTTGATAACTCCTTAGTCCATACTTTTTGCTGTTTGCTGAAGGTAGACAGCTTTGCAAAGTTAGCCTGGACCTGATTTAAGCTGCCTCAACACTTATCTTTAGTTCATGCATGTATGTGGTGGATGAAGGATAAAAATCTGTAGCCCTTAGAAGATTGCACGATTCCCATGATACTGTGAAATCCCTGATTAAGTGGGATATTGTTTTGAAGAAATTGTCCATTGCAGGGACTCCATTATCACTGTTCGCAGCAAGCTTTAGGCTTAGGAACTTTCCTTCCCCTTCGCTCTTTTTCACTTTCTTTAGAAATTAAACAACACCAAGGTTCATTATACCTCATAAAGCTGAATCTAACAACTAAATGGAGTTCGAGATTGCTGTTTGAACCTACAGCCAACACCCAACTTCTTTCATGCTAAGAACTCCCCTTTTGAAGATCCTACTTCGTGTTTCACATCCACACTTTGTATTCCCGTAAGGCCGCCTTGTGATTCCAGCAAATCACATCAACTACTGAGGTATCTTAGCACTGTCATGACCTGACATCCGAGAGACCTTGGGATAGTGTTCTGCAATCTGATTATGGAAGATTGTCTTTCAAGAGAGGTAGTGCACCTACGCACTGCCTGTGTTGAGAAGTGCATAAAAACACCATCAACAGAACTGGCGCTAGAAGGAGGGCAGCGATCAGAATACTGAGCTACGGGATAAGGCGAAGCTAGATCGGATCGGATCATTCTCCCCGGAAAGGTTTCAAAGGATTCTACGATCAGCACCAAACAAGGGAGAATTTGAAGAATTGCAGCCTCCCACGAGGGAAAAATAAGCACAAGGAAGCAGCTTCGTCTCTTCCTCTTTTTCATCCGCCTCCATTTCACCCCCACCTTCACTTGGCTGGCCTTCATCTTCCACCCAACCGTCTCAAACAACATTTGCACATCTTCCTTCCGGCAGCCAGGGGTTCGCTCCTCTCCCGGCCCTTTCAGCCCAAAGCGCAGTCCAGGTAGCCATAGCTCAAGGGCAGCCTCAAATTGTGGTTGTATTGCCAATACAGCCCCAAATCCCTGTTCTCCAACAGCAAGTTCCACCTCAGCCTCCCCTCATAGCTTGGCTTGCGCATAACCCTTCGCCGATACACTTTTCTGTTTATAATAACATGCCCAAGAATCCAGAGGTCTTTTGTTCAAAATTACATCCACGTGATATGCAAAGAACGGCTGAAGAGCATATCAAGATATTCGAAACAACGATTACCGAAATGCAGGTAGGTCACGAGGATGTGGCATGTCGCCTCTTTCCGCATTCATTGGGAGAAGAGGCCTTCTACTGGTACATCAATCTGCCGCAGGGATCGATCACCTCGTGGACCCTGATGAAGAATGCCTTCCTGTAGAAGTACAAGATTCCTGTCAACCCCGCTGACCTTTACCAGCAGTTCATGTCCATCAGAAGAGAGGTCAACGAACCCATTGGGTCCTTCAATGATCGCTTCCATCGGGCTCACATGAGGCTTCAAGATCCGTACCTCCATAATGATGCGGCTGCATTGCCGGTCTACTATGCAGCCCTAGATAACCTCACAGCGGCGTTGGTAAAAAGGATGCGCCCGCCGCCTGCCACCTTATTGACCGCCTATGCGGAGGCTGTCATTGCAAGTTTGGATTTGGGAAAAAATATCTCAGGCCTGCTGCCCTCTTTGGGGCCCGTCGCCCACCCAATGCAAATTCAGCGGCTCAATCAGGCATTTGCTCACCAAACTCCTCTCATGAATCAGGTGCCTCAATTGCCCATGGTGCTGCATCCGGGGCAGCCATTGAATTATGCACCTCCCGCAATGTCTTATTCGCAGCCCCAGTAGCAGTACAACTATCCTCAGGTGGCCCCGCAATAGCAAGCCTATTCCCAACAGCCCCAGGCACCGTTATACTTGTCGGGACTGGACTTTCCTTCAGCATATCAAAATCAGCCGGCAGCCCCGCCCGCTTTTCTCCAAAATCCGGCCCCGCCGCCTAGAGGTGTGGCCGAGAAGGACAAGTTGGAGGAGTTAACCGAAATGATTAAGAAGATGTCCACAGAGATGACGCATTTGAAGAACCAGAATAATCAGCTACAGGCCTCCCAACGCAGCTTTCATGCCAATCTCAAAAGGGACAGTCGGGAGTCTCGAGACAACAAGGACAACAGAGATAACTGGGAAGCAGGCACCTCCTTGGGGCAGAATTATGAGAGGGGGCAGAACTCAAATCAAAATATAGAAAGAAGACCTTCCCAGAGACAAAACTGTATATGGAACACCAGGCCCAACAACGGCGGTGTCCCCACGCCATTCGATCAAGCAGCAGGCAATGACCGAACATCCAGTGGTGTGTATTTAGCCGAGGCAGCTTTGTCCGGATGGTGCCGACTTCACAAAACCAGCAGGCATTCTGAGCTAGACTACCCTGAGTTCCAGACAGCTGCAGAAATCTTCCAAGTAGAAGTACAAAATGTCGTTGATAATGCCAACTGCAGGGACATCGTCCCATCGGAGCCCTACGATTCCTCATGTCTGGTGGTCAACCAGGCGCCGTTTCCACGGGGAGACCGCAACGAGCCCGAAGCTGAGCCCGCCCCCATCGAGGATGATAAAGCGCAAGAGGTAAGCAACAAATCAACTCTAGCTCAGCTTTTTGATTCGATAGATAACGGTCCGATGGATGAAGAAGAGCCATTTGTCGATGAGGTCCACATGTTCCATCAACGGTCAAGTCCCTATTTCCTTAGGAATAGACAAGCCGGCGGGCCCTTCACCACTTCTACTCCACCAAACAACTTCGCCACCCCGCCTGATCCAAATGCTAGCAATAACCCAGGGCTCCCTCATATACCCGCCCAATATCTCAACAGAAACCAACCCCAAAACCAACTGCAAGGTCAGCCCCAAAGCCAAACCCAAAATCCACCTAGGCAAATCAAGAGTCAAACCCCTAGTTCTTCCATAGGCCAGGCCTTTAGCTCTGAAATCGAGCAAATCGGTGAGTATGTGGCAGAGGAGTTCAAGAAGGTCAAAATTAGTTTGTCGGCCTTCGAATTGCTCAAGGTTCCTGCCATGAGGCACACCTTTTTCAGGGTTCTGAATGGGGCTCCCTCACCTAGCACGATAGAAGAAACCCCGACCAAGAGGGTAACCTTTAAGGAGCCCAGAAAAGAACAAGAGATACAGGACAACACCGGAAGAAGGAATCATATACCCATCAATCAGTCAGCTAGTAGATACACTGAAAAGGAACCAGAGAGGACTGGTAGATAGCCTCCTAAGGACCAGCAATTTAAACAAACGTAGGGTACAGGCAGTGACAGGAACAAAGGCCAAATAGCTCAAATGGACACACCCGTGGGCATCCTCCAGGGGAGACCAGAAACTCCCCCGTTCCTGACTACTATTAGGGTCTTTGGCAAGAATTTGCACAACTGCCTACTCAATTCAGGCGCGTCTGCCAACGTTATCCCCTTGGCCGTGTGCAAGGCTCTTGGCATCACCCCCACGCCTTCAAAGAGAAAGGTCACCCAACTCGACAAAACAGAGATTAATATCGTGGGCGAAATAAATCGCATTCCCATGCAAATCGCTACGGACCCTCAGATATAGCAGGTTGTGGACATCCAAGTGGCAGACATACCTGATGCCTATGGAATTATTCTGGGGAGAGAGTTTACCAAGGCGCTGAATGGATACACCGCCACTGACTTGTCTCACATGTGGCTGCTGTGGAAGGGGCTGCCAAATCAGATTCGTATTGACCGTGAACCCCAGATGAAATATATGATCACATAATACAATAATCTCAGCGAGGTGCTGTTTGCAGAGACTAACTTGGGGAATTACCGCCCTTTTGCTTACCAAAACGAGCTTGAGCTTCAGGAAGAATGGATAGATGAAGTATTGCTGGTATTATGTAGCCCCTCGACGGGCTCCGAGCAAATGCCCCCAGATGAAGAAATGTTGGCAGAAGCTGATGACGAGCTGGTTCAAAGTGACGACTAGGGATTGCTCGATGGCTTCCAAGAGTTTATGGGAAAATGCGCAAGAGATCAGCTCAGCCTAGGAGCTAGGATGAATTTCCAAGACCTGTTATTGCTGAATTGGTGTAGGGTTCACAACGCTGCTCACTCCGAGTTTGACTGTTTCTTGTGCCAAGCAGCAGTGGAGTAGGTTAAGAAAACTGCTGCTCCTCCAACGGAAACACCAAAGGAGGCACCGTCCGGATCACCTGTTGGTTGTTGCCTTAACCAGGAAATCCTTCCTAAGATCACTAGACCCGATGTCCAGCCAAAAGAGAACGAAGGCTCAATCAAACCCAAAGATAAGGAATCCTCTGAGTGCTGGACACTCCGGTTTGATGGATCAAAATCAAGACAAGGAGCTGGAGCGGGGATCGAGCTCATCAGTCCGACGGGTAAGACATTTCTTGCTGCCCATCGATTACAGTTTTATTGCACCAATAACGTGGCAGAATACGAGGCCTTGGTCCTTGGCCTTCTTATGGCCTTGAGGAAGAATGTGAAAGTACTGCAAATCTTTGTGGATTCTGCACTTGTGGTTAAGCAGGTCAGGAGATTGTACTCATGCCATGATCGAAGACTCACCAACTATAGACACAGGGTGTGGGACCTCCTAGAGGGCCTAGATGCGGTCAACATACAGCTGATCCCTCGTGCTCAGAATCGCACAGCCGATGCCTTGGCTCAAGCAGCCAGCACATTACAGCCCCTCTCTTTGTCAGGGCTTAAGAAGTTCACTGTTGAGCTGACATCTATGCCATCAGTCCCGGACAATGTCACCCACCTGCAGGTCTTTAATGATGATAAGCATATACTCCAGTTCATCACAAGCTCTGACGTCTTTGCTGCCCAAATAATCGATGAAGCTGATCCACAAGAAGCTGAGTTGGACATAGAAGGGGTTATCAATCTGAAAACCAACACGATCCCTAGAGGGATGGTTCAGCTGGAGCGTGTATTCGACCTGGATCAGATCAGGGATCAAGACCGGCAAACGAAAAAGGAGACTATAAGCAGCCAGTGCAATGCTCACAACTTGGGAACGACCGAGGATATCAAGAATGTTTTTTATTGGAAAGGTATGCACGCCCGAAGAGAAGAGGGGAATCACGGATGCCTTGCGCAGATATCCTGACGTGGTGGCATGGAGTTACGAAGACTTGAAAACATACGACACATCGGTCATCACGCATACCATCCCTCTAAAGACTGAGGTGAGGCCCTTCCATCAGCGGCAGCGCCCTATTAATGCCCTGCTAGAACCTATTGTTTACAAGGAGGTGCAAAAATTACTTTCAGCAAGGATCATCTTTCCCGTTAGGCATTCTACGTGGGTGGCTAACTTGGTCCCAGTCAGGAAAAAGAATGGAGAGATCAGATTGTGTGTGGATTTCTGTAATCTCAATCGCGCCTTAGAAAAGGACAACTATCCGGTGCCCTCACTGGATGAAGTGCTGCAAATTGTCAACGGCTCCCAGATGATGTCGTTCCTCGATGGATACTCTAGGTATAATCAAGTAATGGTACAATACGAGGATCGCCATAAGACTGCGTTCACCACTAAGTGGGGAACATTCGCATACAGGAGAATGCCGTTTGGGCTCATCAACGCCGGCGCCACTTTCCAACGCGCCATGGATATCGCTTTCAAGGACCTGATCGGCAAATGTATAATCATCTATATGGATGATCTGACTGTATTCTCCAAGAAGCGAGGTGATCACGTCTCTGACCTATGCAAAGTATTTCAGAGATGCTGGGAATTCGGGGTTTCTCTCAACCCCAAGAAGTGCATTTTTGGAGTGACCGAAGGCAGACTACTCGGGCACATCATCTCAGAGTAGGGAATCTCCATTGATCCTGAGCGCATCGAGTCACTATTCAAGATTCAGCCCCTAGGCAGCAAAAAGGAATTAAAGTCTTTCTTCGAAAAGATTAATTTCGTCCGAAAATTCATTACCGGCTTCGCGAAAATAGTCAAACCTCTCAATGCCATGCTCAAGGAGGACGCTAAAGTTGAGTGGACACCAGAGGCCAAACAATCCTTTGAGGAGATCAAACGAGCCATTGCTGAGGCACCTGTGTTGGTCAGTCCAGATTATTTGAAGTCGTTCTACATTTATTCATTTGCTTCGGAGCATTCTTGTGCCAGTATGTTGACCCAAAAGGATGACGAAGGAAATGAGCATCCTATCACCGTCATGAGCGCACCCCTCAAAGATGCTGAATTGCACTACCACAACATAGAAAAGCAGGCGTACGCTCTCATTAGGGGAGTAAAGAAATTTAGACATTACATTCTACGCAACAGGGTGTTTGTAATCGTCCCTGACCCAGCAGTTAAAACGCTTCTCATGCAAAACGAGTTGGGCGAGCGGAGGGCCAAGTGGGTCACCCTACTCCAAGAATATGATATGGAGATCCAACCAATGAAATTGGTAAGAGGGCAGGCACTCACCCGCACAATGGCCGAAACAACAACAGAGGTCGGACTTGAACTCATGGTGCAACAATATCAGCTTGAAGATGTTTCCCCGGGAGAGTGGTATCAAGACGTCGTTTATTTTCTACTTAATCATAAGTGTCTGTCGCATTTGCAAGGAGTTCAGAAGAGGGCCCTCAGATTGAAAAGCAACGGTTATATGTTACAAGGGTCCATTCTCTATAAGAAGAATCATGAGGGCGTTTATCTAAGATGCCTCGGCAAGGAGGAAGCGGAACGTGTTTTGAGGGAGTTTCACGATAAGTTTGGTACAGGCCATGGATCGGGTTCTTCTACGCCCCATTAGATATTAAGGGCAAGGTACTACTGGCCAACTATCTTCAAAGATGCCCATGGGCATGTCCGTTTATGCCATACGTGCCAGACCGCTGCCACTAGGGAGAGGAATGCTGCTGTCCCACTACAACCCGTGTTGGAGGTAAGGCCTTTTGCACAGTGGGGTCTCGACTTCATCGGTCCGGTAATCCCTCCATCATCTGCGGGACACAGGTACATTCTACTGCTACTGATTATTGTACTAGATGGACGGAAGCAATAGTTTGTAAGCATTGTACAACTGAAGTAGTTACTGATTTCTTAGAAAGTTTCATTCTAAATCGCTTTGGTTGTCCGTATGCTCTAGTATGTGACAATGGACCTTCCTTCACTTCTTTAAAATTTGCTAGCTGGGCATTTGACTATGGGATTGCCCTCAAATTTTCATCCAATTACTACCCTCAGGGCAATGGCCTTGCCGAGTCCACGAACAAGAATTTGATTAACGTGATCAAAAGTCTACTAGATAGGAACCCCAAGGATTGGCATACCCAGCTCCGTTTCGCCCTTTGGGCTGATCGCACCTGCCATAAGGCTGCCCTTGGTGATTCCCCGTTCCACCTTGTCTATGGTCTTAAGCCAATATTCCCCATCCACCTGAAAATCCTGACTCTTCAATTCATCAACGACTTTTATGAAGGAGGAGATCGTAGGGGGGCTCGTTTAGCTGAACTTTTACATTTAGAGGAAGTCTGAGACCACGCAATAGAAAATTTTGCCAAGCATAGGGCGTAGTAAAGAGATGGTTCGACCGCCGAGCCAAAATCAAGGCCTTTAGGATTGCAGATTTGGTCCTATATTGGGACAAGGCCCACGAAAAGAAAGGGGGACACAATAAATTTGACAAGCTCTGGCTTGGCCCCTTTCAGATAGCTGAGATTTTGGGAGATAATGCCTTCCGCTTGAAAAACTTAACTGGTGAAAACATCCCGTTGCCAGTCAACGGGCAGCACCTTAAGCATTACTTCCAAGCTTGAGCTCCTTTGAGCTCTTCGCTATAAATACCTGTGCATAGGTTAGATTAGTTGCTTCCTTGTTTGTTGCGTTTTGCTCGCGTCGTTGTTTGCTTTCTCCCTCCTAGCAGTTTTTTGTGTGGGGAGAGGTTTCCCGCTCCTTTGTGGTGGCCGTGCTTGCCTAACAAGTGGTTCACTCTGCTGTCCGTTCTTCGTGTTCTCTGGCTAAACATTCACTCTAGACTGTCGGTCTTTGCAGAGCTGTCCATAAATGATTTCCCTGTCTGAATTCTGCTCAGAACTTGACCCTTCGCTAGATCTTCTTACTCACATCTCGGATCTCGCACCAATTACATAATAATAAATACTGAAGGACCGTGCTATGGTTATCACGACACCCAAGTAAGTGAAAAATCTTAAGTCTACTCCAGTGACCACTGCAGTCTCAAACCCATTGTAGGCTTCAATGCTTACCCGGTCAAGCTAAATGGTAAAAGAGAAATGAAATATCAAAGTAAAAGGAAGAGAAAAGAAACTCTAAAAAAAGAAAATAAACGACCGTATGGGTGTTCGGATAACTCTACCGGGGCTATGGACGCCCGGCCGGCAGTAGAGCAATATCCATGAGATTGTAGCGACAACTCCACCGGGGCTATGGACGCCTGACTGGCAACGGGGCAATGTCCAAGTTACTTTTGGTGTTAGGCAACTTATGTAGCTCACTTGGTTCAAGTAATAACCTTGGTTACAATCCCTAGGAAAGGAATGAACTCACTCTGCACACACTTTCGAGATGTCATGTAAGCTGACCCAATTAAGGATCTCGCTCTCCCGGATTCATCCTTGGAAGCCGTTTATGGTCTGCGAAACCAGAGATTCTGGGTCCTAAATGAATATTTATCCCTAGAACACTCCGGAGCGTTCTCCAGTGAAGTCGCCATTTGTTGTGCCCTCAGCACACATGCCCCATTGGGAACGGGGACCCTCTTTTCTTGTTGCCTTGTCAGGTCTGTCGGGGGTGCCTCGTTTTGCGTGCCCCTCTTTTTTTGGCATTTTGCATGGTCGGTATTACCCTAAAATTTCATATTAACATCGACCATGGTTTCCCTTTTTATTTTTCCTGCCCTCCGGGGGCTTGTGCCTTCCTTGGGCCTTTCACGTTCTGGGGCGGCCCTGGGCCCCTTCGGGCCCGGGCCTCCGGGGTTCCCCTTTCGAGTTTCCCTCCAGCATTTGCCGCCCCGGCAGCGTTTCTGAGGCGTCTTTCCGCCCCCCGGAACCTGCCCGGCCGTTTGCCGTTTGTTTTCCTTGCGGGTTTCCCGGCCGGTCTCTGCTCATTCGGGCCCCGGGCTCCGGAAGTCTGAGTCCGGACTTCCCTCCCAGGATCGCCGTCCACGACGGCGATCCTCCGTCGGCTGCCCGTCCCTCGGGCTCCCCGGTCTTGTTCACCGCCGCCGTTGCCGAAGTGCAAAATCAAACGGCGGCGAACTCCTTGCGGTTGCCCGCCCTTCGGTCCCCGGGGTGTTGTTCGCTGCCGCCATCCAAACGAAGTGCGAAAAGTTTCTTCGGCGGCGAACTCTCCGCCGCGCCCCAACCTCCGGGCCCCGATCCTTCCGTCGCCGCCGCAGTCCGTGGTCACCTTAAATATTTGCGGCGGCCGTTGTTGCGTAGCCTCCCGCCCGCCGCGTCCCGAGGCACTCGTCGCCGCCGCCGACTCGAATTTGAATCTCACCGACTTTTGGCGCGGACGTACGAGGCATTAAATGCACCATTAATGCCCGATGGGGTATATAAATCGAGGCCCGCTATTGTCATTTTAACTTGAGAATTTTAGCAGATTGGAGCAGTGACCGAATTGGAGCCTACTGCGGACTGCACCATCGCGATCATCGACCCCAGCATCGTTCCGTCAACTCTACCAGTGCATCCCATCATCGTCCCGCTTAGCGAGTTGGAGGTAGGCCATCGTCATTCGCTCTCCCGTTATTTTTGATCATTTGGGGGGGTTTAAATGAATTGAGCAACAAAACTAAATTTCATAAAATAAACATTCTCTGCGTTGCGCCCCAAACCCATGTCCTTGAATTTTCCGCGGCCCGTCGGAGTCCCCATTTTTTCCTATCCCGGGACTTGTCCGTGTCGCGGGTGCTCTTCGTACAGGGCGAAGAACGCCGTCGGGCCCGAGGCCCTCCGTTGCCGTCTGGATCCGAGCCATAAACCTCCCCGGCAGAGGTCAGCCCTTCCGGGCCCGGGCCTCCGGGTTTCCCGTCCTGGGCTGCTTCCTTGAATTTTCTGCCGTTTTAGCTTCGGGATCTTCCGGCTATCCCCTGTTTTCGCGTCCACCGGATCCCTCGGGCCCGGCCGTCTGGAGTTCTGTCCCCGAAACTCCGTGACTGTTCCGCCACTTCACACGGCGGAACCATTCCGGCTGCCCGACCTTCGGGCTTTGGGATGTCCTTCACCACCGCCGTCGCCCTAGCTTTGTTGAAATTACACGACGGCCCCCTCCGCGGATCCTTCCGATCACCGAGTTTCGGTCTCCCCGACGCCACCGCTGCTCAGATCAGCGCAGAATCCTCGCGGCGGCCGTCATTCCCTGTCTTGCTGACCCCAGGCCCCGTGGTCCCTTTCGCCACGACCATTTCGACCAGAGCAAACATCTTGCGGTGGCCGTCGAGGCATGTCGGCCCGCCTTCCGAGTCCCGGTCCATCCTTTGCCGCCGCTATCGCTCGTGCATCCCTGGGTTCCCCGGCGGCCGTCCGCCAACAGCGCCCCGTGTCTTAGACCCCGGTTACCTCTTCGTCATCCCAGCCTATTCATTTGCGGCGGCTGGTGTCTCCCGTCTTTCCGAGCTCCGGGCTTCGGTAGTCTGCTCGCCGCCGCCGTTTGAAACAATCAAAATCACACGGTGGCCGTCAGCTAGCAGCCTCCCGGCCTCCGGGTCCCGGTACCCCGAATGTCGTCCGGTATAAACTGTTAAACTAAACCTAATGCGGCCGTCCCTTTTACTTCCCGGGCTCCGGCTTCCGGACTTCCGCCGCCGGACTTCCGCCCGATGCCCGTCGTCGGCTGCCTTCGTCTGACTGCCCTCCGGCCTGAAACCTCCGGAGCTCCTCAAATCGTTCCAAATCAGTCCAAATTGAAAATCTAACTTCGACCCACGTCCTGAATCATGCCGTTCTTCATCATGGGTCTCTTAGAACATTAAAACCTGGCCAACGGATGTCTCTGGGAGCTTTCGCTCGTGTTTTCCCTTCCTGACAGCATTCCTACCAGGGAAGTCCGGCCCTCCGGGCCCAGATTGGTCAAATGCTCTGATATGAAATCAATATCGTTAGAGAATTAAAATTATGATGCATTTGAATGGTTGGTTATATAAGATGCTCGTAATACGGACTAACATTAACGTTTTCGATGTTTTCTTGTGCTAACTTCACCCTTTGCCTGCAGGATATATGGAATCGGCCGCGGGAACTTCAGGGGCCTCTACCCAAAAGGACAAGGGTAAGAAATCCAGAAGGGCCACCCGTGGGAAAGACGACAAAGACCAAATGAAGTTCCAATTTCAGGGTGAACAGCTCCAGTCAAAGGTTTCGACTGACTGGAAAGAGATCTCGGACACCAACATAGGCCAGGTGGACATAGATGAGTTCACCCAGAGGGTCAAGGTCGACCCTAAGACAAAGAATGCATGATTGATACGCCAAAGCAGAATCGCTAAAGCTGCTGGCTTCCCGCCGTCTCTAATAGCACCTGAGCTGGTAATGGCTTGCCGAGAAGCCTATCAGACGGATACCCGGACAATCGTAGACAAAGAAGGGGATATCCTTGCTGACATGTCTCCGGAAGGAATTAGAAAAACATTCCACATTTTGACATTCCCACATATGCAAATCCCCACTTTAGAGCAGTGTCAGGCGGCATGGGATGCCAATCCATTAAACATCAAGAAGTCAATCAACGTTTATTGGTTGAAGGAGAAGCGGGGCAGCGCTGCAAAACTTCCCCAAGAGCTGTTCTGCAGCGATTTTCAAGAAGACTATCATGACTTGGTAACTATGCTAAGCCGAGTCATGGGCCTCCCAGCAGCTGCCTACTTCCAGGAGTGGATGGCTTACTACATTGAGTAGATCATACGAGGAAATGAAGATGTGGAAACCAAGAGCTCGTTTGACTAGGGGAGTATCATCAGCAACTGCTTCCACGAGCAGTTCGTAAATATCAAGAAAAGCAGCAAGTTCTACATGACCTCGTACCTGGTGTACTCGTTGGCGGATAAGAGGCAATATAGTGGGCTCTTCATGGTGCCGAATGGAGATCACAAATGAGGGCTTAAGCCTTTTGACAGGTACCCTCAACTACAATACCGCTACTTCAAAAAGGAGTACCGCCGGATCAATGATGCCTTCATAGGCCATATTATCAGACTGATAGCCAGGGACTTCGAGAGAATGGTATCTCAAAGCGCCAGGGCACTCCTGAAGGAGTATGCCTTCCTGTACATTCAGTTCCCTAAATTTACTTACATCCGTGCCCAGGGATTTACGGAGTGGCCGAACAAGCTGCCCAGATACCCAAGTGATAGGATTATCCTCCTGGAGCTTTCCCGGCAGCTCCAACATATTCAGGCAGTCTTCAGCCAGAAGCACGTGGCAGGGATCCCTTATCCCATGATCCTCGGCCAGGGCCAGTATTGGCTACAAACATCTCAATGCGCCGGTAACTCAAAAAAGGAACTCAAGGAGTACAACCTTGAGTGGTACACGGCTTGCCCACGAATGGATCCCCACGGCCACGTCAGGAAGGCGCTAGGGCCAGCATACGCCCACCTGTACCATGTTGAGGATTTCTGGGTAGATTGTAAAGATGATAAGGAGGTCCGCCAGAGACACTACATGCGGATGACGGTGCAGTTCTTGAGAAGAGTACAGCTATTTCCGGTGCCAGACCAGCTAGAGGAAGATGAATCCACACTGGTGCACCCGAGGTACCCTGCGGTTACTGACCTGGCGATCCCCTCCATCGACTGGGATGAACAAGAGGTCGAGGACCTGGATACCATCACCCAGCCTATCATAACTCGCACCAAGGAGTGGGTTGATGGGCAAGTGGAACAACTAAAGCAACAAGGGGTAACTCTTACATACAAGGCACTCAAAAGCGGGCCGAGCGCCACGGAGGACGTTGCTGCCTCCCCATCAGCTGGTGAGACTTCCAAGTCTCCCCCCATCACCAGGTCCCAGAAGAGAAAAGAGGCAGAAACGACACAGTCCGGGGGCTCCAAAGAATAAACAACCAAGGATACGGGAGGCTCGTCTCCAAAGAAGCTTAAAAGGACGGTAGTCACGACAAAGATGCAGCCTCCATTGCTCCTTCCTCCCCCGGCTGGTGTGCTGCCCACCTCTCAGACCGTGGCCGCCTCATCTCCCCAAGCGCTGGACATTTCTGTTCACCTTGCTTCTTCACCTCCAGCTGGATCCGTAATCAATATTGACTCCTCTAGCATGACCACTTCCCCTTCCTCTACTGCTGCCATGTCACCTATTACTTCCCTGCCTCTGGCAACAATAGCAGCACCTGTTCCCATTTCCACGGTGCCAGAAGCCATTACACGGCACCTGCAGAGTCTTCCCCTGGAGCTCTCGCAGATTTTAATGGATCCTGCTCTCCAAGCAGCCTTGGCCCAAGCACTCGCAACATCTCAGCCTTCGCAACCGCCAACAGGGCCGCCAGCCATGGAGGCCACCATGCAGATTTCAAAAGAGTTAGAAGAACAAGAACGAGAGGCTTCGAAGTCTGTGGAGGAGGAGGACGATGACTATTACGAGCAACCCGAATACAAGCGCAAAACTATTGACAAGGTTGCTTATGAAGAGGAAGAGACGGGCTCCTCCGAGGGCAGAGATGAAGGGGATGGCTCGGGAGATAAAGAGATTGTCCAAACTTTTGATGAAGACATCGAGGAAGAGTCGGCTCAGCAGCCGGGTGAAGAGGGGCAGCCACCGGAGGAGCAGCCCAAACATGCCATCACTGAGGCCGAGGTCCATGTTGTGAAGAGCCCCAGAGCTGAGGCTATCAAAGAAAAGGAAGAAGAGGTAGCGGGAAAGGAAGATCCTACTCAGCTATTGACCACCAGGGCACCCGTCAAAAGCCTCGTATTCTATCAAGACTCTGACGAAGAGGAGGATGCTGCCAGGGAGGAGGAAGGGCTTGAAAAGGAAAAGGAGGCAGAAGTCTTGTCCTTGACTGAGAAGGGTGAGGACAGCCATGAGGCACCCAAGGACAAGGATGCCATGCCCGACTGGCTAGAAAAGCAACTTGAAAAGACTACTCCTGTTCTAAGCGACCCGAGGTCGATATTGGAGGCCATCTTGGCTCGATCTCTAGCCACACCAAAGAAGGAAAAGAAGCCTAAGGTCCGTTCCAAGGTAACTATGGACGCTTCTAGCTCTCGGGCTGCATAAGTGGCAACGCCAACTATTGGCCAGGATGGAGTAAGTTACAGAATTTCCACGATCGACCTAGGGACAGCCACCAGGGAACAGAAGGTTGGACATCTGGAGGAGTCAGTGGCTACGGTGGTGCATCTGATTAAGCAGGATAAGATCACCAAGGACGAGTTAAAGGCACAAGTTGCTACCCTAACCGACTACATCCAGCAATGGTCTTCAATAGACGACCTCCCCACTACCTCCATGGCCGCGCCATAGCTACTCTCCAAGGAGCAGATAGATAAGCTGGAGAGGAGGAAAAACATAGAAAAGACCACGGAGGACTGGTTCCAGCAGGTTACAAAGGTCAGAAACATAGGGATCGGCTTGGCCGTGCAGATAGCCAACAAGTTCCTGGACCTAGTTCAGTCCTTGGAAAGCACAAGAAAGCTCTGCACTGACTTCCCTGCTATCTACGACTCTACCTTCCCGAAGGTTGAGGCCATCCTCCGAATTCCAGAAAGCACGTGGGAAGAGAAACTGGAATTGAAGAAGGAGGATCACTGGTTGGTGGACATATGGAGCAGGGACCTCATCAATTGAAGGGAGAGGATGGAGCAGATCCAGAGCAGGGTGGATCCAGATATTGCATGGATCAAGGAGATCCGAGCGGAATGCGCCGAGTACCTCAAGCTGATGACAGGCCATGATATGCCCATGGTGTAGTTGGATGCGGAAAAGGTTAGGTCATACTTTGAGGAGAGGATGAAGGACGGGATAGCTGGAGATATCACAATAGACTTCTTGGGTTTCGCTGCCCGTGCCTTCGATAGATCAGAGCTCTTCAGGGATCAGGGCTCAAAGTATGACGAGGACTGGAAGCGGCTGGAAGAGAATGCTAAAGAATGGAGCTACCAGGCATTGAGATGCAAAATCCTCGAGGTAGACAAGCTCCAGGTCGTAATCCTCAAGCATATTGAACACGCAGCCTCTGAGGAGCAACCAGACATCCCAGCCAAGGAAGAAGACCTCCCAGAAAGGTAGCTACAGCCAAAGAAACAACAATCAGCTACAGGATGAAAATGCAAATAGTGTCATCCACTAGATGACAAAATAGGGAAAAGACAAATGATATTTTTTAATTGTAAATCTATTTGGGGGTAGGTGAAACCCTAATTTGTAATGAATCATGGCCACACAATGGAAGTGAATCTTGGCCATTCATTTGATTTTGGAAAAGCTATAAATAGAACACTCCTCTCATTTGCAAAGAGAGAGTTGGGTTGTTGTAAAGACATGCTGCTGAAATATATGAGAAATAGCATTGACTTGGTGCATTTCCTTGTTTTCTCTCATGTTAATTGATTCATTTCTCCAATATTAGATGTTTAACTTGGATCTATTTGCTGTTTAGTTAGCTGTCATGCTATTTGATAATCTTAGGAATGCTGTTGGCTGTTCATGAAAATTCTTGCTTTGTTGATAAATCCTTAGTCCATACTTTTTGTTGTTTGCTAAAGGTAGACAGCTTTGCAAAGTTAGCCTGGACCTGATTTAAGTTGCCTCAACACTTATCTTTAGTTCATGCATGTATGTGGTGGATGAAGGATAAAAATCTGCAGCCCTTAGAAGATTGCATGATTCCCATGATACTGTGAAATCCCTGGTTAAGTGGGATATTGTTT